>JAVFBW010102398.1:0-16552 GCA_034783835.1 Mopalia ciliata
TTTCCGTACAATTGTGATACTGCCCTAGTGAGACATATTGTAATCATACTAGTGGTAGTGTCCAAATGGAGCTCATATACTTATTGTTCGGCTCTACGTTGGCTCTATTTAAATCATCCTTTTAGGACGGGAAGAATGCGTTACCCTCTTGTTTTTGTTTGACCGGAGTTTGTTTTCCCCGCTAAATTTAGAGTATAACATAACTGAGATACTAGAAAAGTAGATCCCAATAAGATCTTAAACTGAAATCTAGGACGAATTTGAATGACAAACTTAACTTTTAACTCCGGATGAAGATGGCATTTCCATTAATTGAAATTGCCATCGTGCTTTACTCGGGCACTAAAATACACCAGAATATGTGTTGAATTTGGTCATAACAGGGCCATGGGTATTTTTCTGTAGTGTATTAAAGTGTGAAAAAAAAGAATTATTTATAAAAACAGTCCTTTTATATTATGCCATCTGTGTCAATTGAGTATCTATTATTGTACACTCTTAGACAAATATATTTCTAAAGGAACCCTCTAATGTTCTTCAGTCATTGCTCTGCTGGAACCCTTTTTGGTTCTGTATGGAACCCTTACAGCAACTGTTTCAAGTATTTGTCCGTTTTTTCCCTATATCGCAAAAACGTTATTTCGTAATGGTTCCAAATAGAGCCATCCTATTATCTAAAGAACCCTCAAAGAACCAATTTGTCGAGGAGTGTAGAGGTTTAAGGGACGATATATGGGAGAAACAATTGCAGTTCGTCAAATATGAGGTATAATTAAATTATCAGCCACTGGATGTAATGTCAAGCGTTGACGATACGGTTGTGATTTATCGGACATTTAACAGACAATTGTAGGAAACAGTCGTCTTTGCTCGGTGAATTCCTTATCTAATTGACTGATGGTCTAAACAATGACCGGATACATGAATTACCTGAATTGCCTGATTTCTACCCGACTTAGTCTGTCTTTGTCACGTTCACGTGCCATTTAGAAATTCTGGTCACTTACTCATCTCCGATTCCGTGACGAGAAAACGGTGCGATTGGCTTGTCTCGTTTCCAAAGAAAACACACCTTCTGGAAATAGATCCCATCTCCGAATCAATGCCCAATCTACTAAATGAACTAGTTATGGTACTGCGCAAAGTAGACATATTCGACTTTACTTATGGGCTACACTGCCATCAATGCCCGCCATATACGTGAAATACTCTTGAGCACAACTTTAAATACCAATCAATCGTCTGTATTCTGTCTCTAAAGGTGGCTCATTATATATTACCTCGGGTGACATTCGTTGTGTCTATAATACCAAGTGATTCCTATATATGACGAGACATTCTTGTTCATTTTTACGTTGTTTTTATTTTTCAGCCCTTGTACAATGACTTTAAAGTCAAATTTACAGAGTAAATTTCAAGCCACTTGGTTTGCACCTGACGATTGATTAATAAAGTCAATCGTCTTTCTCCACTGATGTGAACAAGATATAATTTTGCCAAAGGTCAGACGAACAACGACCCCAAGACGTACATTTAATTGAAAAGGTGACAAACAATGTGCTTGTCTTTTATTGGTGGAAATAAAAGGTACAGCTAGACATGAGATTAATTAAATATCGGAACGATTTGGACACTCTAAAAATGGGCGGATTTCAGCTTCCTATGAAATGATATAGTACTGAGACAATGGTTGCCTTTATCTATCACTTAATGGGAGAAAAACGTGTCTTACAATGTGTAAATCAGGAAATCTGTCATTTTTGTTGTAAAACGTACTGGGTTGTTTGTCTTTAAAAAATACGATTTACTACACGTAATAAGTGTCCTTCTCTCCAGAGAAATGGTTGTAGAGGGCTGTCTATCGCTTGAAAATCATAACAAACATGCAAACACACTATACATGTATGATTGCGAGACTTGATTTTCTACATTAATATTCTTCAGCTAGTTACAGCTTGATATTTAAAATGTTATTGATAGTGGCACTTCATTCAAAAGAATGGAGCCTCCACCAACCTAAATATGAATTAATGGATGCATGATCATGACACTGCACCTAGCAGTGCAAAACCGGGAGAAAAACTCGTAAAAACCACCCCGCGATTGCCGGAGCCACAACAGGTGACTCGCTCATATACCTGATGGACGACAGGCGGGCTTGATCCGGTGAACTGTACATCGCAACTGTAGCTGCGGGCGGGACTCAACGGATAGTAGGATGGAATGCGCCGATTCGCAGTCCTTCCATGCCTTAGTTGCTGGCTATAAATCTTGTGTCTCTTTGGACTCCATTTAAGAACAGTAGCCCTATATCTAGATAAACGGCTTATGTACACTTTTAATCCCTGTTTCACGCCATTACTAATGGTACCAGAGAAACCTACTATTGAACTTCTGACTTAAGACATCTAGAGGTTTCTGCTACATGGTTAGTTTGATCAATCTGTAGACAGTAATGACATCTCCGTCTTGATCAGCCTGGTGGACTTAATTGAACTCTTCTGTATGTACGTGAAACATATACAGATCGACAAGCTTCATCCCCATCGAAGATCCTATCATTACAGAACAGTTATTCTGTCTAAATGGTTGTGCCTGGGCACTGTTGGTAAACCGTGTCTTCGTCTTGTACAAACCAGAGGTAAACTTTTACAAGTGAATTTGAACTGGTGAAAATTCTCTCAACGCAATATATCAATCTTTACAAAACTAGAAAATGGACGTGGTAAAGAATATATTCCTATAAAACAACCCATCTATCAAGTCAAAATCTACTTGGGTTTGTTGTGAAACCATCTCCTTCGTTGTATATGGCCAGTGAAAGAGTTGTAAGTTTATGTTTATTATAGTTTCCTTCACCCATTGGGATGACATGCCGCCAAGGAAGCACAACATGGGTCGGGTTTCTGTCCTCTTGAAGCTTTCAAAGCCACCGGAAGCAGTTTCCGTCTGAAATACAGGACATGAATGCAGGTTCATGGTTTTCACAGCTTAAATTTCATACTGTATTTATGAATGTTTGAAAGCACCAATTATCAACACGTGCAAAGGTTTATTTTAACGCATTCACTGGAACAGAAGCAACGCGAAATGATGCAGCACTCAGATTTATTTCTCGTTATGGTTTCAAACCCAATTTGAACGATGACATTTTATTTCTGGGATATTCTTAGAGTCAGCATATATGTACAGTACAGTTTATTGTCAAATCTGGACATTTTGTTTGAGAGTGTGGACGGATTCATGTGTTTGGTATGTCACCTATAAATATGAGCTAAATGTCAAACTTGAACATTTTGTTTGAGAGTGTGGACGAAAACATGTTACTGGTATGTCACCCATAAATATCAGAAAGTCATGACAACCACGACGCTAAACACAAGACATCAGAAACTTTGAGTTACCACACGCCAGGGTAAAAGATAATTATCCTATTTGTTGTACAAAAGACAACCGTTGCTATAAAAGCCATATCACCTTGATAAATGCCTAATATCTTTAAAGTTTTGCCTTTTTTGCATTAAAATAATTTTTCCTACCTAAAATATAATTTAGTTTACCAGAGGTACAGTCTTTGTTCATTTAATATACCTGTAATAATGACAATCTACATTTCCGTATTCTGGTGAAAAGGGGTACCAATGATTAAAAAAGGTGAAGTATATCACAGTTAATTTATCGGATCTCTCCATTATTAATAAAACAATGGTATGCTATAATCAAAGTTGAGTAAGCTTGACCAGCTAATCCCATATATTTATAGGTCAGCGTTGAAGGACTTGGAGAAAGAAATGTACTGGACATTGAGTTTAATTCTCTCTATCCCCAGATCACAATCTAGGTATTGTCTGTTTGAGTTATTTGAAGTGTTGGTATGTGCTGTTGTCGAGTCTCTGTTTTTACGTCTCAATAGACTTCAAACATAATTTAGCCATAAGATTCGCAATTTACGGCACAGCTTTAGATTTTAAAGAGACAACGAAGATTAAACTTAATGTACAATGACAATAAAAAGCAGTCTATAAAACCAATAATGATATTTCTAATCACATTTACCTGTTAGTTTGGGGGCTGGATAAATATCAAGATACGGTTATCAGTACTCCGATATTCGTCTATCGATATTCGGATACATTCGTATTTGGTCCTCGATTCCTTTATCTGATTGGCCAGTGCTTAAAACAATGACCGATACGTAGATTACCTGATTTTTTTTACCGATTTCATCTGTCACGTTTGGGATCCGTCTGGAAGCGCTGGTCAACTCATCCCCAATAGCGTGCTGAGACAGTGGTTGTGACAGTGGTTGTCGTGGCCTTGTCTCTGACACACTCAGCTCTGGATATCTGGAAAACGGAACAGATACTTTTCAATTCATTAACCCAATCTACGAAATGCTTTCGGTACAATTTTCATACTGTCATTGTCACACAATGGTCATACTGTCATTGTCATACTGTCCCAGTTTTTTTATAGCTAAAAGTATCAGAAAACATACCCGCTTGTGAAAGATGTTGTAACAAAAGTGACTCATTCAGGGGATTGCAAAACACATGGGTTTATGAAACATGGTCTGATTAACATCATTGTTACATTAGATTTAAGAGTT
Organism: Mopalia ciliata; assembly: GCA_034783835.1. Taxonomy (NCBI): domain Eukaryota; kingdom Metazoa; phylum Mollusca; class Polyplacophora; order Chitonida; family Mopaliidae; genus Mopalia; species Mopalia ciliata. The sequence continues at coordinate 4,610 of JAVFBW010102398.1, forward strand.
CATCCATTTCTCTGTGTGTTTGATGGAGGTTTAACTTCTTGTTTAAGGGTAATTCACTTAAATAACTGCAGACTGACCACTTATTGGTCTGGAACTCCCAGAAAATTCGGAAGGAAATCTAGAATCTTAGATATATACAAACATACTATTCTTGTATTCTGTGCTAAGGAGTTACAAACATTTCACTCAAAATCAGCCAAGGTGTTTACCTATACGAACTAGTAAAACCGATTGTAATCTCGCCGTTTATTTATTAGATTATTTATTCGGGCGGGGGCGGGGCGTAAACACAATTAAATGTGCATGCAATTGTTTAAGATAATACTATTAATGCACAAGAGTTAGTGGCTAATAATGCCTTCCCCAACTGTTACACAAGGTGAATATAGAAATGCTTTTTTTATCATAAAGAAATCATATAAGCCAACAGTGATTTTCTTTTTGCAGGTAGAGCATGTATATACCTTACAAAGCGCTGAAATGCGACTTTGTTCTTACGACAAAGACATGGCAAAAGCTTGAATTTAACATCGGACTATCAGAAATAGTCTTATTACCTTGCCTGCTTTTTACCAGTCTTGAACAAATGAAAACTTAACCTCAATTAGGGAAAGTGACTATTTAATTATATTGCAAAACGCAACAGTAGAGTAAATGTATGATTTCTCAACAGCTCTTCCGGTATGCACTGCAAGTGACCTATTCAATGAATTCATTTTGGGTTCATGTTGACAGAGAATTGTCATGATAAGTCGACATGGTTAAAGGTTAAACCTATTTCAATCTTAAGGATGGTCCATTTTAGATCAAATTAGTTAATCGGTGTGGAAAAGTGAGCGTTATCCACGGGCGACTCATGGACGGTTCCTTTGTCTGAAATTAAAGGGTTTGACTAAAGAAATCGAGACAAATTCAATTATTTATTACAATTTTTGTCCGTACCCAGGTCGAGATACGGACGTGAATTGAATAGCGAGCACTCACCTGGATAACGGAATTCTAAGCATGAAAGCGTACAAGTGTCCCCGATGGCGAGGGCCTTCTTAAATGGAATCTGTTAAGTTTTATCAAAATTAGATCATGTCCTGTCGAGTGCTATTTCTAGATATACAATTGGTTTAAAACGGCTCACCAGTACCATTGTATACAATCTAGTTAACAGCTACTGGGACCCGTCGCGACTATCAGGTTCGCCAGTTTGGTCACCAGAAACATATTTCGATCACTCCAGTCGGAGATCACAGCATCAATCTGCAAAATGACAGAACAATCGTAAAACCAATTAACGGGTTGATAGCCCACTACTTTTCCTGATGATGGCAAAATCAACCGCCGAAATATTGAAGTCAAAATGAGTATTTCGTTCTTCGGAGTAACACAACTCTTGTACATAACCCACAACGTTGCAGTTATCTCTATTTAAACCACCAATATTTTAAAGACATATCACCAAGTAATGATTCGTCTTGTGATTTTCATAAGTGTCAGATTTGTAATAATCCTTGCTGTAATACACAATTCTGCTTAATATGCTGTTGTATTTATTGGGGTGTTTTAAAGTATCGGTGTAATGAAATATGCGCATGTACATTCACGATTTTTTTATTTATATTCATTTTTGAGGTGCATCAGAAAAATGAAAATATCAATATCCGGATAATTCCCCGACATTGAATAAAATTATACGCATACCAACAATTTAAAGACAGAACAAAATGTTTTTGTCCCAAGATGATTGGGAAAGGTGGGCGGGCATATCATTTAATATGACTTAACATTTTGAGGTCTACTTCTCTCGTCATAGGAATCAACGAAATTGTTAGTAAATCACGTTGATTTTCCAGAATGGCAACATTTGAAAATGTTATCAAATTTTAAATATGTTATAGTTAGACGTGTAAATCATCTGGAACCAATTTTATGTACAATTTTCTCCATAAAAAGTTTTGCATACAGTGAATCTTTTTTTGACATTGACTGTATATTGTTATTGTTTTTAATACATACCAATGAGGAATGGATGAATGTCATGTAATCGTTCTTGAAATTACTGTTTATAATAAAAGCCTTCTCACATGAATGAGCTGTGCAGTTCTTTCCATCTCAAATGAGAAATATATTTGCTTTCTCAATTTTAAAAGTTGTCACGATTAGACAAAACCCTAAGGGTAGAACGATATTATATTAACCGACGATCAAGTAGTATGGCAGACTATGATATGTTTGTGTTAGAGCTAACCGTCTTACACAAAAGAGAAACAGTATTTCTGTGAACTCACCTTCTGTGTTACATTTCTTGTTTGCTGGCTAAGGACTAAGATAGCCAAGTTAGCAGAAGCCTGAGTTTTGCCTCCGCTTGAGTTTGCAAAAAACACAAGTCAGTCAAGGTTACTATGAATGAATGGGTTTTTGCAATGATATGTACAGTAACAGAACATGGTGGGCCATGTGCTTCTTTTCCCAAGCACACTACCACGAAGTACCAAGAAATCTGTCGCTGAGAAAAACAATCTTTGATATCACTGACCATGGTTGTGGATCCAAGTGATTTTGCAACAAGAACTTGGCAACGCAACCAGGGGTTTATTGTTTCACCTGCTCTGAATGTCGTTGGTGAAACGACACCTCCTGAATGTTTTGTCTACGGGAACTGTTGCCCAGATCGGATTTTTGATACAGTGGATTCAAAGTTCAGACCATCAAAGTATACATTCTGTATGGATCCGCATTTAAAGTTGAAAACAAATGACGGGTTGACACCTATTTTTATGTATTTAGCATGTCGAAAGGTTTTTCTTAACCAAACATGTCGGACAAAATGAGAAGAACCGTCAGAGTACTCGATTGACGAAGTGATACAGGTCTCTTCATGAAACGAAACATATCGCAACAAATATTATGCCATGTGTCATAGTAAACATTCTTTCACAGCGTTGCTTCGAACTATCAAGTGTGAGTCTGACCATTTCTCTATAGCATCGGCGGACGAAAACGAGTTGTGGAAATTTGTCATTGATAATTATGGCTGTAAGATCGAGCCGAGTATTCCCATTGAGGTAACAGCGCCGTTTGAAACCACAACACCGTATGTAATAGGCATTTAATGCCTCCAAAAGTGGCTGTAAGTTACCCGCTTTTTTTGATTGACTTTAACCCTAAACCCCCAAAACAGTTCACTCGGTCAAAATGGTTTTCGAAGCTCAATGTAACAGGACAACCTACGACCCCTTCTCGGTAAGTTTTACAAAGCTGTAACATGATATATCATACATAACTGCCCTGGTCATATTATGTACAAACTATAAAATATTCTGCGATATTGGGCGCCGATATTTCTGACGTCACCTATTTGACGGACTGTTTTGTTTTTGAAAACAAGCAGAGGTAAAAACAAAAATATTGCCGACGATTTGACAACCATTGACTGGAAATTGTGACGCAGAAATAAAAGAGCTATGTAAAGAATTTATGACCATTTTTTTAAATCCACAAAGCAATAAACGAGATGAAGGGAACCGTTGTATTGGGTTACAAAAGAAACAATCATCAGTTTCAACTAATAGGGACAAAAATATAGATTACAGCTCTAGTTGTGTGAAAATATGCAATATGAACTTGTTCCTACCTTAATTTATTTTTATTTCATTTTAGTTTTTGATCTTATTCATCGATATCTTTTTACTTGCGTTCTCGAAAAATTCAAAGGCGCTTGAAGATCTTAAATCCGGAAAATGGAACTTATTTAAAAAGAATGTATTTCTTTTTACACCACAAAGTCTTTGTGGTCTGCAAATCTGTGTTTTAAATTGTGGTGAAAACGTTCGGATTAAGAAGTCATCATTAGCACAGATACCTTAGATTTGGAAACGTTACACTGCGAATGTAATAGATGTTTTGGAACAAAAATGCGGCCTGAGCAAGAACGCTAAACAATCGGCGGGATTCATTGAGATGACAGCGCCTAACTTCCTCAGCCGATCGCTTTGTAAACGTTGTTTGTCTAAGCCAGGATGGCATGCTAAAATGTCCTGGTCAATGTACCCGAAAAAGGATAAGATAGGAAAAGTAAATTATGGTAATATCTCACTCCCATGATGAAACATAGGTTTGGTGAAGAGATGAGAATGCGACAAAGGCAGCTGTTTCGTTCAGCAAATTCACAAACCGTTAAGTCAGAAAACAACATTGTTAAATGTTAGTCAAATCTGAAATACTGGCACATGAAGTTATGAAAACCACTGGGCACCCATCAAGCTTCTAAGACTTTGGGTCTGACCACTCAGGAAAAATGCAGAAATTTAAGTCTCAAGTAAATTAGCAGCTCTAAACTTTGTTTTAGTGTTTATTATTTTGATTTAATTCAGTTTATTTAAGTTGGTGTATAATGTATAGGTTATTGGATTGTAAGGTTCTGTATTGATTAGCTCAGCTAAAATACATTGTTTAATTCCGAGGACCAATCCAAGGAGTCCACCATATTATAGTGTATTGATATTTATATCGGGCCTTGAATAAACACCATTGTGACGTCGTAGCTGCTGTCATTATCAATGCGATTGTTTGTTTTTGGGGTTTTTTTCAGAGGAGTTGCCAAGAAGCACTATGTTCGTTTGGGCGCTTTTATCCGAAGGTGGCTATCATGCGTCATTCCAGTCATCAGGGCTACGGTACGCAGGCTCAGTATCATTGAAATACCCCAAAACACTTCCATCGTCAACTGGTGTTCGCAGAGCTAAAGGGTAACAGGAAGCAGATTTGTTTGTGATGTTCTGTGTTTGTGTCTGTCGTCGTATAAGTGAAATATCCTTGAGTACGACGTTAAACACCAATCAAACATACAAACAAACAATCCATCGTCAACTTGGACCGATATCCTCAACTGGTATACTGAAAAACTTAAGCAATATTTGGGAAAGTATAGACCATATATTTTACAGGAAGTTTAAACATGAAATAAATGTCACACCAGAATTACACGAGTCTGCTTTAAAGGTTTTCGATGGAAGAATTGATTTTCATTTCATTTCAACTCATTTGGGAGATCAACTGAGTTTGGAAGTCTGAGAAACGCTCATGTGTCAGAAATAACATTTTAAGCTTATAAGAGTTATAGGCTTTGTGGCATATAATGTAACATAGAAAACGTGGCATTTATGCCAATCATATCACTTATGCCCTGTCTAATTTTAGCGTTAACACTGATCATTCCAGTTTGGAAACTGACATTCACACTTTTGAACTAACGAATCACCTATTCTGCGCATGTGGTGACATATTAAGAATTTGTAAAAGTACACTGTTAACAATTGAGAAACGTTTGACCACAAAACTTATATCCGATGACAAGAACAATTTAAATCAAGTCAGAAGAGCATAATTGTCATCAACTTTTTCGCTTGTATCTATTGGTTGAATAGTAATGTCTTTGGTATGTCTTTGTCTCACATTCATTACGTATTGTTTGCTGCATCCTTTACGAACCCTCGCATGTTAAAACGCAATGTTAATTGTGTTTTATTTGTTCTTTGCACAGCTCTTTGTTCAAATCGGGATCAAGTTTAACTATGATCAGAAACTTTGGGATGCGTTGATTCGGCAGTTAGTCGTCCATGCCTTAGTTGCTGGCTATAAATCTTTTGTCTCTTTTGACTCCATTTAAGGCAAGTAGCCCTATATCTAGACAAACGGCTTCTGTACACTTTTAATCCCAGTTTCTCACTATTACTAACGTGGTATCAGAGAAACCTTGTCTTGAATCTCTGACTTAAGACATCTAGAGGTTTCTGCTACATAATTAGTTTGATCAATCGGTAAACAGTAATGACCTCTCCGTCTTGATAAGCCTGGTGGACTTAATTGAACTCTTCTGTTTGTACGTGAAACATATACAGATCGACCAGCTTCATCCCCATCGAAGTTCCTATCATTACAGAAGAGTAATCCTGACTAAATGCCGGGCGACTGTGTCTGCGTTCTGCTGGTTAACCGTGTCTTCGCCTGCTTCAAACCATTGTCCAATATCAACAAGTGGATTTGAACTTGTGAAAATCTTTCAACCCAATATATCAATCTTTACAAAACTAGAAAATGATCGCATTCATCTTCCATATGTTAACGAATATTATCCTATAAAACAATCTGCTTGGGCTTTTGTATGAAACCATATCCGTCGTAGTATATGGCCAGTGAAAGAGTTGTAAGTCTCCGTTTATTGTAGTTTCCTCCACCCATTGGGATGACACGCCGTCAAGGAACCCACAATAAACGAAGACAATCACAACCTGTGTCGGCTTTCTGTCGTCTTCAGGTTTTCAAAGCTACAGGGCAGCAGGAATCTAACTCCCAACTCCCTTACTTATGGAAATACCAACAACCCTCTTAGATCTAAAATAATAAAATAAATGTCATGATACGGTTATCAGTACTCTGATATTCTTCTATCGATATTTGGATACTTTCGTATTTGTTCCTCGACTCCTTTATTTGATCGACCAATGGTCAAAACAACAACCCGATACGTAGATGGTCTGATTTTTAACCGATTTCATCTGTCACGTATGGAATCCGTCTGAAAGCACTGGTCAACTCATCTCCTATAGCGCGATCAGACACTGCTTGTCGTGGACTTGTCTCTGTCACACTCAGGTCTGGATATCTGGAAAGCGGAACAGATATTTTCCAATTCATTAACCCAATCTACGAAATGCTTTCGGTGCAATTGTGGTACTGTCCCAGCGAGGCATATTGTTATCATACTAGCGGTTGTGTCCAAAGCTCATTTTTCTGTTCGATCTATTTAAATCGCACTGGTCTGGAAAGGGTAGTTATTCCCACATTCATTATAGTTTTTGAATGACAAAAGTTTTTTTATAGCTAAAAGTATCAGAAAACATGCAATCCACCCCCTTGTGAAAGATGTTTCCGTTTATTTATTAGAATATTTATTCGGGAGGGAGCCGTGTGTTAACAAAATTAAATGAGCATGCAATTGTTTAAGATAATACTATTACTGCACAACAGTTGGTGGGGAATAATGCCTTCCCCAACTGTTACACAAGATGAATATAAAAATGTTTGGTGGTCTATAATCAGAGTTTTTCATTTATACTGGCCTCTCTGTAAACATATCCTAAGCCAACGATGCGATTTCAGAATAAGGTTTCTTGCAACAAAATAATGTGTGCCTCTAAAATCACGTGGACGCCATTTAATAACAGTGTGAATCTATGGTAGTTATATTCGTATGACTTCCGTTTAAACAATTTCATGTTTTTATCATATGATTTTTATCATAAAAAAATCATATAAGCCAACGATGATTTTCTTTTTGCAGGTAGAACATGTATATACCTTGCAAAGCGCTGAAATGCGCATTTGTTCTTACGACAAAGACATGGTAAAAGCTTGAATTTAACATCGGACTATCAGAAATAGTCTTATTACCTTGCCTGCTTTCTACCAGTCTTGAACAAATGAAAACTAAACCTCAATTAAGGAAAGTGAATATTTAATTATATTGCAAAACGCAACAGTAAACTAAATGTATGCTTTCTCAACAGCTCTTCGGGGTTTGCTCTGCAAGTGACCTATTCAATGAATTCATTTTGGGTTCATGTTGACAGAGAATTGTCGTGTTAAGTCGACAAGGTTAAAGGTTAAACCTATTTCAATCTTTAAGGATGGTTCATTTTAGATAAAATTAGGCTAATCGGTGTGGAAAAGTGAGAGTTATCCACGGGCAACTCATGGACGGTTCCTGTGTCTGAAAATAAAGGGTTTGACTAAAGAAATCGAGACGAAATTCAATTATTAATTACTATTTTTGTCCGTATCCAGGTCGAGATATGGACGTGAATTGAATAGCGAGCACCCACCTGGATAACGGAATTCTAAGCATGAAAGCGTAGAAGTGTCCCCGATGGTGAGGGCCTTCTTAAATGGACTCGGTTAAGTTTTATCAAAATTAGATCATGTCCTGTCAAATGCTATTTCTAGATATATAATTGGTTTAAAAGTGTGGCTTCACCCCTACCATTGTATACAATCTAGTTAACAGCTACTGGAACCCGTCTTTGACTGTCAGGTTCGCCGATTTGGTCACCAGAAACATATTTCGATCACTCCAGTCAGAGATCAAATTATCGATCTGCTAAATGACAGAACCATCGTAAAGCCAATTAAAGGGGAAAACCGTCCAAAAACTATATTCTATAAATAAGTAAAACTTTTTGTGTGTAACACAATACATTAATTTCCATTTTCATAGTCTTATCGTAACTCTGGTTATCATTCATTAAAAGAGGATCACAAGGCCCAGTTGAGCCATCAATTCCTGTGCTGCTAAGTTTTCCTGCACTCTGGTTGGTCAGCCAGTTTTGAACTATTCAATGATAGTCTGCTGTACACAGGATTTGATGACTCAACTGGGCCTTGTGATCCTCGTTAATGAACTACACACAAAAAGTTTTACTTATTTATAGAATATGGTTTTTGGGTGGTTTTCCCCTTTAACGGATTGATAGCCCACTAATTTTCCTGGTGATGGCAAAATAAACCGCCGAAATATTGAATAAAATGAGTCTTTCATTCTTTGAAGTAACACTCTCGTGTGCATAGCCCACTATGTCGATTTTAGCCACCAATATTTTAAAGACATATCACCAAGTGATGATTCGTCTAGTCATTATCATAAGTGTAAGATTTTTAATAATCCCTGCTGTAATACACAATGTAATATACATGAAACATACGCATGTACATTCACGATGTTCTATTTATATTGATTTTTGACGTGCAGCAGAAAATTATACGCCCAACAACAATTTTAAGACTTAGAACAAAATCGTTTTGCTTCAAAATGATTGGAGGACTAAAAGAGGTCTCATTTTATATGACTTAACATTTTGGAGTCTCTTCAGGAAACGGAACATATCTCAACAAATACTATGCCATGTGTCATAGAAAACATTCTTTCACAGGGTGGCGCCGAACTGTCAAGTGTAAACTTAGTTATTTTCCTATAGCATAGGCTGACAAAAACGAGTTGTGGAAATTTGTCATTGATGGCTGTAATATCGAGCCGAGTATTCCCATTGAGGTACAAACGCGTCCATGTCAAACTGAACTTATAGATAAATGAACATGACTGATATCTGGGTTGTGTTAGATTCCATAAGTGAACAATTATGTGGACTACATTCTCCCCCAGTTTTGTATAACACATTTTGGTATAAAAAATATTTTTGCCATAAGTAACGGCGTCGTTGTAAACCACAACACCATATGTGATAGGCATTTCATGCCTCCAAAAGTGGCTGTAATTTACTGGATCAGTGCTTTCATTGACTTTAACCCTAAACCCCCAAAACATTTCACTCGGTCAAAAATGGTTTCCAAAGTTTAATGTAGCGGGACAACAATATATCTTCGATCCCTTCTAGGTAAGATTTACAAAACTGTATCATGATATATCACCCCTGCGATATTATGTACAAACTACAAGATGTTCTACTATATTGGACACCGATCTTTCTGACGTCACACATTTAACGGGCTGCTTTGTTTTTTAAAACAAGCAGAGGTAAAAAAAACAACAAATATGGCCGACGATTTGACAGCCATTGACTGGAATTTCTGACGCAGAAATAAAAAAGCTATGTAAGGCAATCTATGACAAGTTTTGAAAATCCACAAACAAAGTAGACGAAGGGAACCGTTTTATTGAGGAGTTACAAAGGAAACAAACATCAGTTTCAACAAATCGGGACACAAATATACTCTACAGCGCTTGAAAGTTGAAAGAGGCACTATGCTCGTTTGGGCTCGTTTTATGGTAAGGTGGCTGTCATTAGTCATTCCAGTTCTCATCAGAACTAGGGTACGCCGGCTCAATATCCTTGAAGTACCCCAAAACGCTTCTATCGTCAACTTGGACCGATATCCTCAACTCGTATAATGAAAAACTTAAGGAATATCTGTAAAGGTATAAACAATTTATTTTGCAGGAAGTTCGACATGGAATAATTGTCACACCAGAATTATACCTTTTTTAAAACGAGTCTCTTTTAAAGGTTGTTAGTGGAAAAATGATTTTCACTTCATTTCAACTCATGTAGAAGATCTACTCAGTTTGGAAGATCGCCTGAGGAACGCTCATGAGTTAGAAATTACATTCATTCATCAGGAGCACAACCATTCACTGACAACTCAATCTATAATATGTCCAGACAAGGCAAATGATGAATTAAACCTGATAAAAGATATCGTCTTGGCGCAGACTTATAAGCTTTGTGGTACATATTGTAACATTGAAAACGTGGCATTTGTGCCAATCATCTCACTTATGCCCTGTTCTTTCTTGGAGTACAATCTTTCATTGTCTAGTTTCACCTTTAACCCTGACAATTCCAATTTGGAAGCTGAAAACCAAACTTTTCAATTAACGAATCACCCGTTCTGGGTCTGGGGTGACATTAAGAATTTGTAGAAGAACCCGTTTCACACTTAAAGAACGTTTGACCCAAAAACTAATATCCCATGGCGAGAACAATTTAAAGTAAATTAGTAGAGCATGGGTGTCACGAACTTTGGCGTTTGTATCTAGTGTTTTCATAGTCATGTCTTTAGTATGCCCGTGTCTCACATCCAGTATGCATTGTTTGCTGCATGCTTTAAGAACCCTCGCAAGTAAAAATACAATGGTTCTCGTGTTTTATTTGTTCTTTGCACAAATGTTCAATTCGGGATCAAGCTAAACAGTGACCAGCAACTTTGTCAAGATAAGAGTGTGTTAATATACTATTTATGGGTGGCAACATTCACATCCATGGGGATTTGTGCCTTTCACATGTACCCTGTATTCACGAAGATGGTTATGTCAAATCCCGCGATAAACGGACATTCGTCTTTTACTTAATGAGTATTAATCTGGTCCCACTTGTTGTCGTTCTAACATACGTGGCATATCGCAAGGGAATGTCACGTGGGAAGGAGATTGGATATGGTGAAAATATCTGCTTCCTCCAGTTACCAATGGACTTACGTATTTTTGTTGTAGGTTGTAACAATCCGCAGTGTACAAGAAATGAGGATGACCAGCAACAAAGGAAACATAAGTCACGTATTGTTGCACGTGAAGGCCTCCTTTTGACGAGGCAGCAAAGTGACAAGAAAAGTCTTAACAATATGGCAGATGTCAAAGGTTTAAACACCATTCCAACCGGAAAAAAACACAAAAAATATAGATCTCCCGCTGCTTTAAAAGTGGCTCTTTCTAAATGCCCCCCATGCATACGGTAAAGTGTGGCCACAAATCAGAAATGGGAAGTTACCTCCCCTGGCATCGCGTACTCCGATGACCACGCCATCAGACTCAGCTGAGATTAAAAACTGTGAAACGACACTGCAACATCTTCCAAAACAATTTTTCTGGTATTTTGATGCCATTAAGTTTTAACGATCTCAACGGTCTGCGACAAACAATTGCGTATTTCAACTGCAAGTTTAATAATAAAAAGAAAACAAAATTTGAAGTGGAGGCGGCCATGTCTTATTTTTTTATTATCAGAAATTTGGTAAATGAACAGTCGCACGCTGGGATGTAACGTGTGTCCCCCCCCCCCCCCACCCCCTCCTAAGATATAAAATATAACACCTCAAGTTTGTTTAAGGGAATGAATTTATTTATTTCAAGTATAGGCTGTTTTTTGTATTCGAGATGGGTTGATACAGTGCGAGTCGGAGCAGCGATACATAGAGCGGTCATTGTTGTCTCATTAATACCTCTGAGCTGTGTTCCTTATTATGTACATTTGTGCGCGACACGTACCCCGTAAAAGGTTAGTATAAAGTACTAAGTATTTAATCGAAGCATATTTAATAAATTTATGGCACGCATTTACCTTTTTATTCATGTTTTAGAATATCATGGTACTTCTGGAATGA
>JAVFBW010102594.1:0-16548 GCA_034783835.1 Mopalia ciliata
TGGTGTTCGCAGAGCTAAAGGGTAACGGGAAGCAGATTTGTTTGTGATGTTCCGTATTTGTGTCCGTCGTCATATAAATGAAATACCCTTGAGTACGACGTTGAACACCAATCAAACAAACAAACAATCAAGGCTGATATCGGTACTTTCAGAAACTGAAAAGTCTGAAAATCGCAATATTTAATATCCGTTAATCAAATTTGATGTTGTGTTGCTGTTCACTGTTAAGGAATAGACCACTGTAAATTAAGTGAAATATTCTTAAGTATAGCATTAAACATCAACCAATCAATGCAATATAAATTCCCAACCTAATTGAAGTTCAAAAAAAAGAAAATATCCTCCTCTTTATAATTTGTTTCTTAATATAATGAATCTTTTAGTAGAAATCAAACATTCATACATTTGGTAAAACATTTTTTTTTAGCATCTCCATAGTTTATTAGTATTAGCATTGCATCAAGTAACCTTCTTTATGACATGTCATTAACTGTTTTCAATGCGCAGTAATTTAAAAGTTATCAAGGGGAGGTAACTTTCAAAGCAAAGCAGCACCACTCCAGAAATAACATTTGTTTTACTTGTTTACAATATAAATTTGTACGGGTGCGTGTTTGTTTCATGAAACTGTGCGAATTTGTTTTTGACTCCAGGCGCACAAACTTGCAACACAATAAAAAAAATCCTTTTCACCCTTTGATGAGTGTGAATAACTAATGTTTTTACTAAATTAGTTATTGCCCTGCCTCTGTACCCATCCATACTGTAGTTGCCTGCTGACCCCTAGGTATGTGTAATAAATTAACTGGGCCTATTGAGGCTAAACTATACTAGATATGTCAATCTGGTTTATTATGGAGTGTTTTATACACATAATTTATCTGTATTACGCCAAAAGGCAGTAATACTCTGTTCTATGCTGTAACACAAAAATACACAAAATGGTAAGAAAATATTCGTATATTACACATAAATTTATTCTAGAGAAGGCAGGTCTACTAAACCTAAATGTGTTTATTATAGTTTATACTTGGGTTTTAAGTCAAATGTTTTTATGCAGATTTGATGAACACTTAAGAACGACTTTCCGTGAAAACACATGATTTTCTGTTTTCCTTTTCCTGTTACTCATGTAAATGGTCTGTTTTTTATAGGCATGATTTGATTGGAGAGTTCTACACATCCGTTCGACAGATGATGAAAGGAAAATGCCCTGACAATATATATGAGGTAAGATGAACTTTGTATAATTTGATCTCCGCCGTGCTTTAGTGGTCAGCTCACGGGTTCGGATCAGTCTGTAACCATTAGTTATATGAGCTAGTTATACAATGTGGCTTCAGCAATTTTAGGGGTGGTTCCTACAAGGTTTCCTTGTGGTTCTTCATCATATTCAAGCAAAGAACAGTGCGAAGTAGACAATTTGTCATCATATGAGGGGAAACAATATTGAACCCTAAATCAAACAGCCCGCGGCCGTGGCTTAGTGGTGCGAGTGCACTTTCTAAAAACAGAACCTGCTTTGATTTACAGTTCACTGGATCGTGTCCGCCTGTCAACCATCAGGTATATGAGCGAGTCACATGTGGCTCTGGCAATCGCAGGGGTGGTTTTTACGAGGTTTCCTCTCGGTTTTCCATCGTAATATGGCTGTGTGAAGAGGACAACCCGTCGTCATTTAAGTGAAATACCCTTGAGTACGACGTTAAACACCAAACAAACAAACAAACACACCTAAATCAAACAACGAAAATGAGAATTACTTTTATGTATGTTCGTGTTTGTCCTATCTTGTATCTGTTTGGTGCCAGTGATGTCAACAGTGATTTCCCACACCCATTGGGCTGGCACCCCATCCTGTGAGGGAAATAGCCTTTAGTATGACACTAAACCCCAACAAGACAAACACAAACTCCACGGCAGTATTCCACTGTATATAATTGAAATAACCTTAAGCAAGACATTAATATTAATCAATCACTTTCAACTGTATATAAGAAAGAGAAAAAAAAAACACAATCCATTTACGCTGTATAAAAAATTACATTCTTACCATAGTTTGATTGGTACCCAAATCACTTTCCCTGGTTTTTGCATTCTACCTTAGAACATGGCTTGTTGTGTACCATTGTTTGAAATGTCAGGAGCACCCCATCAGGGCTATGTTGGGTTTACTAAAACCGCTGTTTATATATGTTTCAGGTTATAAGTCCTAAGAAGAAAAAGAAGAAAGGACCAAAATACAAAAATTCAGGAACAGTGAGTTTGCTAATATATTTTAGTAAAAATTAAAAGGATATCATCTGGCGTTACCAAACCTGACCAAGAACATAATTGGAAGGATTATTAACTGTGTTTCATGCAGAATCTCTTCACCATAGAAAATATTATTATTTAAAAGAGGGGAAAAGGAAACTTTCTGGCTGATAAGAATAGTTAGAACTCACCTTGATGTAATTTATATTACACTGGGAATATTTTGGAAGGGTCAAGACAACTTACAAATATTCATACAGTATGGTTAAATACATCGGTAACCAATGGTCTCCATGTTTTGAATATTTGTGAGACTAAAGAGACTTGATTATTTCCCCTGAGACTTGATTATCTCCCCTGCATATTTTTCACCTCCGGCATTCACATGGGTGGTTTTTACCAGGTTTCTTCCTGGTATTCCACTGAAATTTGGCAAGAAACAGTGTGATGTGGACAATTCGTCGTCATATAAGTTTATAAGTCAAAAAGCCCAGGAGTACGACTTAAAACCCCAATCAAACAAACAAATAAATATTAATATTTGTATGTAAATTGAATCCCAGTGCACTGCTGGCAAGCAAATTTTTCTCTCTTCATTTATTCAATATATATATATATGGGCATCCATATATTTACATTAAGCAATGCAAGCAAGATTTGTTTTCTCCTCCTTATATTAAAAAACTGAAAAGTGGAGTGCACGTCTGGAAAATCCTGCAACCCTGTTAGCGTGAAATCCCAAGTCTGGTGAGAAATTTGAATAAAGTTATTTTTAACAAAATTTAGAAATTTTTTTTATTGTTATTTTTGTATAAAACCCACTCCAATAGAAATGTCAAAGCAAAAAAAAATAGAATTTATCATGTTAAAGTTTAACCTTTAGTACTTGATGTTTATCATTTTTTCAGAACTGTATTCGCCGTATATATAGAATCTGGTGAGAAATTTTCAACCTGAAAATTAGTGGTCGTGGGAAATTTTACATTTATCTTAGGGTGGTCGAGTGGTATGCCAAATACAGTCCATTCCCTAGAATGTACATTAAATGTTTCTCTTATGTTTTACTTTCAGGTTGATATATCGTTTGCTAAAACTGAAACTGTCCACACGTTCTTGGACTATGTCAGAGGAGGGTAAGTTATTTAAGTCAAGGCTTCACACTAAACATTAAAATGACAGGCAACTTAAAGGGAACTTAACTGCAGATTTTTAAAGACATATATCTGTATTGCACTTCGAAGTAAGCATAGCCTTAAAATAGTTAATTGAACAACCGGGAAACAACCAGGAAAAAAACTGTCAGTCACCAGTGTGGACCCATTGGAAGGCATCTGTAACAACACAGCGTATACACAAGCTTGGTCATCCAAACCTAATGATAATCTGTTGTACACATATCAAAATAGCTCTTTGAGTAATACATACGTTTAGCATGTTCAGCTGACTTGTGGTTTTAACAAATCTGCTTTTTATTACCAGGCTGATATGTACAAGCAGTTGTTGTTGTTTTGCTTGGGGATGGAACCCTCACTTTCGGCTTCATGTGAAAGCATCCACGACTAGATGATGTTTTTTTCGAACAATGACGCTTTTTAAATTACCAATTAACGGCTATGCTTATTCCATTGCAGGTGCATTATAGCCAGTTGTCTTTGAAAATGTGCAATAAAAATAATATCTTAAGGTTGAAAGTCAGTGGTCTTTCTCTTTAAGATTGACCTGTTTAACTAATGAAAGGAGTTTGTATTTTTGTTCCTGTTACAGCAATCATATTGTATGTACTGTACGATTTGTTTTAATTTTTACAATTATATGCTGCCTTTACTTGGATAAAAAGTTGAAGTTGTTCTGCCGTGAGCCTCTGTAGTGGTTAGACCTTCTTTCTCTACAATAAAAATAATATAAACTCAAATAATAAAAAATTGAAATCATATTCAAAATTTTTTTTTTTTTCACGATTTATCAATATTTTTTGTGTTTCACTTCAGGACAGAGCTCCATTGTACTTTTGCTGTAGATTTCACTGCGTCGAACGGAAACCCCTCTAACCCCGCCTCCCTTCACTATCTGAGTCCGTACCAGCTGAATCCCTACGCCAATGCTCTACTTTCAGTCGGAAACATTATCCAGGATTATGACACGTAAGTCCATGCTAAAAAGTCATTTTATTAATAATTTAAATTTAAAAATTCCTATCGTATGTAAATTGAAGTGCCCATTACTCTGGCCTTGTCACGATAGGCTTTGTTTGATTGGGGTTTAAAGCTGTACACATTAGGTGTTCAGTTTGGGTTAAGGTGCACGACCTGGATTCTGAGTGACAAGGTCTGTCTTCTTATATCCACATGACTGATGTGGCTCCAGCAATTGCAGGGGTGGGTTTTTTACGTGGTTTCCCTCTGCTTTTCCCAGGTATTTTATCACGGAACAGTGTGAAGTGGACAATTTGTCGTCATATAACTGCAATACCCCTGACTAGGATGTTAAACCCCAAATCAAACACATAACAAATCCACTCTTTGTCAATTTTAAGGCTATCGTCAAACTTTAACGTCTCATTCTAGTATTGAGTACTAGATTTTTTAAGGTATATTGGGCATTAATAGAGTCCCTGGAGTTTTTTCATGGTATTAATCTTGTTATTATGTTCAATCAGCCAACTTTTTTGTTTACTCTAGAACTGCAAAGAATGTTAAGGGTACCTGAAAGTTGCGTAAATAATGCCGACATATCTCATACACTATTTTGCTTGACACAAACCATACAAAATTCCTCATTGAGTGCAGTACCCTTGATTAGCATGTCAAACACAATTTTAAAAAATAAATAATGATTTTGGCAAGAAACTTTTTTCTAATGATACTGTTCGTTTTTTGGGGTTTTTTTTTGCTTTTCATTGAGTAGCTGTTTATGAAGTTTCTATTTCTCATCCTCACAGGGATAAGTTATTCCCAGCTCTTGGTTTTGGCGCCAAACTTCCACCTGATGGCAGAGTTTCCCATGAATTCTTTTTGGTGAGTAACTTCCTCGTTAAACTAGGGAAGTGGGTATATTTTGCGGCACATTTCTCTGGATGCCCTCTAGCTAATGACAGTTTGTTTAAAGAGTAGCAATGATGACCTTGCTTAGCACTGGAGGCTGATTTATTTTCCAACAGTATCAAAACACTTCAAAGCTTAGTTGTGCTAGTGTCAATTATTGTTGGAAAACACTGCCATTTTGAAATACCCTGAAGCACTGTGTAAAACAACAATCAATCAATCAATCGTTTTTTCTAGGCAAGAAGAAACAGAAGAGTGTTGGCTTCTTTTTAAGGGCTTAGGTAGAGGGGTCCACACTTCCTTTGGACACCCTGAATAGAACAATTGCCCTATTAGGACACCCTGTTTTAACAAACTTTAACATGGAGGAGATAGGGAAACTGTTTAAAAAAATGGACTCACAGATACTTAAAATGTGAAGCAAAATTATCATTTTGGACACCATACTTTTGATTTCTAACTCTGACCCTGCCTCTTTTCCCTGAGAATATGTATTTTGGCAAAGGATAGTATATTCCAAGCAATCACATGATGTTGTCTTTACCAAGCACTGGAGGAGCATTAACATCCCAAAAAAGCAAAGTGTATTTCACTGGAGAGTTTATTATTGTAGCGCATAGAAGGCATTGTCACAACTAGCAAATTCACCATTGGTGACAAAATATGCAGCACGTTTACAAGATCGTTGACAAAATGGCGAACAGCATCTATCAGACAAGGATGTAAGCTGAAGTGTTTTCGGCCGTAACTACGCGATAGTTGAGGTTGAAAATCACAAAAATAAAAAAAAACTCTAGAATATCTCAAAATATCACAAATTTAAACAAGCCTATGGCGTAGATACATTATGTAAGCTTCTGAGTGGATCTTAATCTCTGGTTGTAATATATATTTTGAATTAATGAAAGGAGAAAAATTTGGTTGCCTCCACCAGCATAGAAACCTGGAACCTTTGGGTTACAGGCCAACCATTGTACATATATATATTGTTATAACCTACAGTCATCTTGTGGAAAGGTTTTTAAATTATCTAATTTTTATTGACTGTTTTCAGAATGGTAACCCATCCAACCCCTACTGTGAGGGGGTCCAGGGGGTGCTGGACTCGTACTACACTTCTCTCAGGACTGTACAGCTTTATGGACCCACCAACTTCGCACCAGTTATCAACCATGTCTCCAAGTAAGATGTCAAATAAGATAAAAATTATCTGTGTGGAGAGAGCTTCCTTGTTGCCAAAAAGAGTGTGCAAAATATCAAATCTGAAAATGCTAAAACAATAGAATACCCTGGTCAATATGGCACCTTATGAGGGCATATGTTGAGTTTATATAACTCTCGCTAAACTTAAGCTTTCCTTGCAAAAAAAATCTGCGGTTAAGTTGAATGACTATTCTACTAAATAAATTAATTTATTTGGAGTTATTTAGTAATTATATTTTGAGAAACAAAATGCAAAAAAATGCACAATATTTTTTTAATTAAGTTACAATCAATTGTAAAATTATAATTGGACTTAACAAAAGTCACATATTTGTAATCTTGCATATCCAACCTTTTTAAAAATATAAACATTTATTATATTCCAATCTTTAATCAGAGTGATAATGGGTTTGGGATATTTTTTTCCCCCTTGAAATCAACCAAGGGATCTTAATAAGACTTTTATAGTATCAGGAAAGATACTGTTAATTATTAAATAAAAATTAGTCAGTTTGAAATGATTTTGTGTTTTATTTTGTCAGATTTGCTAGCAGTCGTAGAACTGGGCAGGATTACTTCATCCTGCTGATCATGACAGACGGAATCATAACGGATATGCCACAAACCATGGAAGCCGTTGTCAATGTAAGACCAGACTTATACACACAAAAAAACTTTAATGGATTTTATTTAAATATTTGTATTACATTTAAATAATACTTGACATGAGCATGCATTAACATTACATTGACTTGTACAACACAAAACGAACAGGACAATATTACAAACATATATTCATACACTGTAAATCCTGTAATACACAGATTGCGTTCTAAAATAGAATTGATTCTACTTCCAACATTGACTGGCAGGTGGTTGGAGGAAGCTTCATGTTGCCCTGGTGCTCTCAGAGCTAAAGAGGAACAGGAAGGCGATCTGTTTGTGGTGTCTGTATTCATCCTGTTTTTCTCCCAACCTGTCTTTGTTTGTTGCCAGTGGTGTCAAGGGTGGTTTCCCTCACCCATTGGGCTGGCACATCGTCATATAAGTGAAATACCATTGAGTACGATGTAAAACCCCAATCCAATAAACAAACAATCCTTCGTTGACTGTAAGATACACCTGGGTCATCTATCTGCTTCCTCCTGCTGATCCGTGGCAAATGTAGCCCAAAATATTTACGAAAATTAATGTCTGATGGCCTGGAATGGTGTATGAAAGTCTCTTTTACTATATAGCAACTCTCGCCAGAATATGATTGACACAGATTGTAAAGGACAATATTACACACAAATTATATTATATTATTATTATTCCCAAATCTCTTGGTGACCAAATATAAAAGCAATTCATTCTCTTAGGTTTATAAACATATTTTTATCTCCCCTTGTTGTGATTCCATTAAACTATATATTTTTTTTTAAATATTTCAAACAAAATTTTTTAGTGATGGATTTTAATTTTTGTTTATAAAGAGAAGTGACATTTTGGTAAACAGTGAGACTATTTGTAGCCAGCAGTTTCTTTAAAATACATTTGTTCTCCAGCTAAGAGCAGTGTGCTTTCAACCAGAGATATATAATCTTTACTTAGATCTCGAGGAATTTTAATTTTCGTTTAATATAGCAATCCAGATTTGGTGGTTAAGTTTTTTGTGGCTTGGTTCTATTTTAAACTGACAACTGAGTAAAATATCCTTGGGCATTTCACTCACTTATTATCAATCAGCCTTTTTTTTTTACGCCTTATGCTGTTATTAATGACATGTGCATTACTAAAAATCATCACACAGGTCTACAATTGCAAGTTTCTAATTACATTTGCAGGCGGTTGGAGGGAGCTTCATGTTGCCCTGGTGCTCTCAGAGCTAAAGGGGAACAGGGAGGCCGATCTGTTTGTGGTGTCTGTATTCATCCTGTTTCTGTTGTCCTGTATTTGTCCCATCCTGTCTTTGTTGCAAGTGGAGGCGAGGTTGGTTCCTTCACCTGTTGGGATGGCACATCGTCATATAAGTGAAATACCCTTGAGTACGAAGTAAAACCCCAATCAAACAAACAAACAAACAAACCTTATTACATTCTGTCAGATAAGTAAGAAAATTGGTCAGTGAGAATTGCGTATCTGATGAGCTCTGAATATTGTAAAATAACTGATCTGTGAATTTTTGCTTCAAAAAGAAATCGCTTTTCAATTTGCAACACTTTATTCTGTTGTTTTTATTTTTAAAGAATAATGGACATATTATTCTTATTAATAGTTGAAAGAGCTAACCGGCAAGCATGTGTGTTTTTCATCAGACTTTAAATTTAATTCATATCCAATATATTTATTATGTGTTTAATTATTTTTTGTATATTACAAGTCACATGAAAGAACAGATTGTTATTTAGCTATATTAATCTCATATCAATATTTATTATAATTTATAAACAGGCCGCATCTCTCCCGATGTCTATCATAATTATTGGAATAGGTGATGCTGACTTTGAAGGTAAATTATTTTCTTTTCAACTCGAGGCCAACAGTAAATTTCTTAGTTTATTTGCACAATTGCATTGGTCTGATTGGGGTTAAAAAACAAATGAAATAGGGCCACAAAATCCATACCAGGGAAGCGGCCCATAAAGCACAATTTCAAACAAAACAAACCAAATTAAATAGCCTTGAGCCAGGTGTTGATAACAATTTAATGAAACACTTGACATACCCATCAACCCTCTATCTATACAGTTGGGCCCTCTAGGGCAATGTTTATCTGAAGTCTGAGCATAAGCATGTAGATTGAATAAGCGCTTCAGAAACATTATTTTAGTAACTGAGCAAAATGCTTAATATTTAAATGCTGTTTTGTTTTTCTAATTAAACCCTGTCCTATAAGTCAAATATCCTTGAGCAAGATGAATAATAATAAAACTTTATTTAACGAGGAGATTCAATTAGTACAAAACAATTCTTCCTTGACCTCCTCACACGTACACACAAAATATATTTTACAAGTTTTATTAAAGTTTAGGGCAGTATAAAAAAATAATGGTAATACAATTCAAATAAAGCTATGTTGTAAATTTAAATAACAATCAATCAAATATATATGTCTTTAACACAATGTCTGTCTTGTTTTGGTAGCCATGGAGATATTAGATGGTGACGAAGTCCGGGTGTCTTCCAAAGGTCGCGTGGCAGAAAGAGATATTGTGCAGGTTAGATAAATTGATACATTTTACATTTTAAGTTCGACCCAAGGCCGATAATCAGTGGTTTGTGTGTTCAATTGCTAGTAGCCTCTCCCAGTTGACTAAGCTATACTAGGGGGTTCCATTAAATGATTCAGGCAATCTCTCAGGTTGATTTTACAAGGTTTTTTGGACCCGTGGCCATGGTTTAGTGGTAGTGTGCGTGCTTACTAAACAAAATCTGCTTCAATTTACTGTTTACGGGATTGAGTCTGCCTGTCGAGCATCAGGTATATGAGCGAGTCACAGGATGTGGCTCTGGCTATCGCAGGGGTGGGATCTTACAAGGTTTCCTCCTGGTTTTCCACTGCAATAAGGCTAAGTGCAGTGTGACGTGGACAATCTGTCGTCATATAAGTGAAATACCCTTGACTACGACATTAAACCACAATCAAACAAACATTATTAGTTGAATGTTTAGCTGTGGTTAGAAATACCTTTTTTATTAGCTGCTAACAAGAATAAGAGCTGTGGTACACACTTTATCTAATAAATCTAATACTAAGATCTCTAATAATACTGCTTGACCTACTTGGAAATAGGTAATCACCTACTGTAGTGATCTAGACATGTAAATAAAGATAACATATCTATAATTAATGATTGACCAGTGGCAAAAAAAGGGAGATAAATCTGCATTGCCCCCTATGTCATTGACAACCAATAGAAACATTTGAATATTCAATTGAATGACAATGTTAAGTTTGTCAATGACATAGATGGCACTGCCTGTTAGATGAGTATCAGATTTATCTCCCTTTCCTGTCACAAAAATGAATACATAAATTTTATATTCTGATATTTCTATGAGCCTTTTGGCGTAGACCAGTTTGTACTAAGCACAGTTTAGCTGTTTGAATTTACCACTTTTGTAACATTAATTTTCCAATTGAGCAATACACTTCACACTTCATATATGTGTGATAAATCTGCATATATCAGTAAAACACCCTTTAGCATGGCATCAAACACCAGTCCATCAGTTAATTAATAATTGTTTGACAATTGCCAAGACTGAAACATAAAAGAAATAATTTTTTTATTCAGTCAAAATTTCTTTCTCATTTCAGTTTGTGCCTATGAGAGATTTTGTTCAGAGGGGTGCGGAAAGCAGTGCATCGTTACAGGCCCGTTTGGCCAGAGAAGTGCTGGCCGAAGTGCCTGACCAGTTCCTGTCCTATATGAGGAAATATAATGTGAAACCGAAACCCCCATTACAACGACAACCCACCATCACCTCAGTGTCCTCTCTTCCTGTTTCAGAACAGTAATATTGATTTAGGAACAACTAGATAATATCTCAATGCAGCTACAAAAATTATTTTACACTTTTTGTATTTTCCATTTAAGGTTTCCTTATAAATGTAGCCATAAGACAGATAGGATTTTATTATTACTTTTTGTGCTGTTTAAAATCGACTGCTTCATTTCCTATGTACTTAGATTTGTTATAAATGTAAAGACCAAATACTTCCTGCATCCACTGGGATTTGAACCTGAGCTTCCTTGTCCGTGACCAACCCTAGAACAACTGAGCTGCACAGGTTGATGATAGGTCTTTCTCAGACGAGGCTGATAATCTCTCTCTAAACACTAACGAGTCCGTGGCTCAGTTGTAGGTGTAAAGCGCATTATCCTGTCGTTGCCTTGGCGCTCATAGAGCTAAGGGGCATCATGCAGCCTATCTGTTTGTGACATCTTCGTATTGTGTCCTGTATTTGTCGTGTTATGTCACCAGTGTTGTTGAGGGTGGTTTCCTTCACTCATTGGACTTGCACCCCTTCAAATGTGTGAAATAACCTTAAGTTCAACAACAAACCCCAATCAAAGAAACAATATCGTAAATCTTTTATACTCTGCTTCTGATTTTATAATACCCTATAACTTCTAGACTTTAGGACTTTACATCAAGGCGTCTTACACGTTATTTCTTTAGACTGTCCCAAAATAAGTGTGTCCAAAGCACTAGTTGTTATGGGGCTTGTTGAAATGATGAGTTAATGCATCTGGAAACTGTTGAATTTTTTAATCCTTTTTATGCTCTTTTGGGTAATTGAATTCTCTGATATTGTGATAATGGTCAACTGCTGTAACTATATCCTTGTTGTGACCTTGACCATTGTTGTGACCTTGTAACATTACCTTTTTCATTTAAATTTTCGACTTTTGTATTGTCCATGGCCTTGATGTTTACCAGCGATAAAACAAATAGGTTATTTGTATTTTTTTATTATTTTTTTTTTGTAATAAAGATTTTATTGTGTAAGATATTGCGCAATGACCAGTGTTCTTGCACTACACTTACATCCGTCGTCATATAAGTGAAACTGCTTTGAGTTGGATGCTTAACCCCCACACAAATTTTAACAACATGCAAACAAGCACATACTGTAATTCAGTTGTCTGGAGAACCAAGGGGAAAACAGTTGTGAAGTTGAGTGGGAATTTTTTTTCGGGTGGACAATTGATGGGAATACTCATTGAGCTGTCACACTTACACGTAGTCATATCTCCAAACTAGACCAGATTTCTTTATCATTATTTTACTTTTTTAATATTCCACATTGCAGCTGAACATTTTTAAGCTTTAACTTAATATTATTTTATAGTTTTATTATCAGCAAAATGTCACATGTGTATAATATTAACTGAATGTTACCTATGCTGCAGAATTTTTTTAAGCCAAATTGTTTGTTCTTGCTTTTGGTCACTTATTGTAGTTTCAGTTATCAGGAAAATATAACATGTTTTACAAATACTACTTCAAAGGTGTAAGCAAATTTGCCACTATAATTTGGCGAAAAGGCAATAATCCATCATTTGGTAAAAAAAAAAATCTGCTTTAACTATGAACTAGATGGTGTTAAGAAATTATTTACGATGGAAATCACATGTGTGCTCATGTCAAAACAAAAAAATGCAACTTTATCTCAGACAGGTAAAAAAAAACTGTATTATGTAGATATTCAACTTCAGTATATTTATTTTAAATAAGTTTATGCTTTCATATTAATTTCATACTATGGTGGTAACATTACATTGGAGATTGGTGATCCGAGTCTCATTTATCTACAATAAAATCATGTGTCTCAATTTTTTAACGTTGTATTAAAAAAAAAAAAGACTTATTCATTTAAGGTGGTATATTTTTATTTTGGAGAAAGAAAATTTGGTTTGCCTCACTATGGCAATATAGATACACTGAATTACCTCAAATTCATTTGTAAAATTACTAGTTTGGAGGCTATTTGAAAACATGAATTTGTTGAGTTACTTGCTGTAATATTGTCGCAACATGTTAAAAAGTTCAGGTTTTTAATGGATGAAATTTGAGGTGATTTTAAGGTACTTGCCTCTATACTTGGTAATGAGGAGTCCAAGATGATGTCCTCGGACTCGGTAATTTGTAGATTTTTATTGCTTACCATGTTACCAAATAATGTTGATTGCATGAACCAATCTTAGTACTGTGTTTTATGTCTCTCACAACGAAGTAAGGTTTGCTGATTACAAAAGCCAGAAGATTCGTTCATTGTAGGTGGATGTTTGGCAAATAAATTGATCAAGGTTGGAGTTAACTCCCTTTGTTAGAAACACATGCAACCAATCAGTTTTGACCTTACAACTTACCTGCGGCCTGAGTTATTCACAACTGCCTAATTTTTCACTGGCCAAGTCATATTGTAACTACACCATAACTACACAAATATGTTTTTATTGTAACTACACATGTCCCCCGCTATAACACCAGTGTCAGGGGACAGACAAACGGACCGCGCTATATGCGAGACGCGAACGTGTAGTAAGTCTAGGCTATATGTACATACATTACAGTCACAGTGGAGTGCTGATGTTTTTATTGTAACTACACCTGTCCCCCGCTATAACACGTGTACAACAACATGCAGCAATGGGCTACAGGCTTATTACCATCATATTTTACACCAATAATAAACTTTTTAGAAAACTTTTTTATGTTTGTTACGTTTAATTATATATATTAAATTAAAAGCAGATCGCATTTTCAACGAATGCCCCAGCTTGTAGGCTCACTGTACTACACGCGTTCTATATATTACAATAAATCTCTTAGGAGAATTGGCCTTGGCACAGGGATATGGCTTAATTCAAATCGATGAACCTATAGGTTTCTAAATAGATCTTAATCTCGAGTTGTTATGGGTAACCTACAGACATCTCGAGAGAAGGTAATGACCAATTACATGGTATATAAACTAAAGTATTGATAAATATGTAACAAACCAGGTATTTGTTATGGGTTGGGAATAACACTACCTACTTAGTTAACTGTATTAAAATATATGTATTCAAAGCAAAATTATGTAAGACAATCCCAGATATCTCAGCAATGGCATTATCTTTATGGTTATCTCGTAACTTATTATTCAAAACAAAAACAACTTTTGTTCTGCATGTATTGAATATGTTTTTTAAATGAAAGGAAAGAAATAATGCCCATGCCCCCATCTTGTATATTTCGAATTTATTTTTTATTTCAGTAATATTCTATATTGTTCATTCATGAACTTTATCATTTTATAGATTTTATGTATATATATGTCTTTTTGTATCGTTTCTTTTTATAAATCTTTAAGCATGTAAACAGATGAAAGAGAAATAAAATTTATTCATTTAATCTCAAATGGGGTGTTGTTTTTTTTTTTCTCCCTTTGATTGGATTGGTGGTTTTGTTTCAAAATAGTCTGGCTTTAATTTAATATTCTGTTCATATCTTCATAATCAATTCTTTCTTTACAGTGAGTACCGATCTAATTAAAATCAGATCTTAAAAAACGCTCCCCTTGTTTTATTTGTTGCAATATTGAAATCCAACGTGATCCGGGTACTTAAACTGTTCAATTTGGTCAGTTTCAGTTCTCCAATAAAAACACATAACATGCAACTAGGACAAACACCAAATTCAGTCAAAACAAGCGAAAATTGTCAGATTTTCTTCAGTGTTGATATTGTGTCACATTTACACATCGAAAAAGCACTTTTATTCAATTTAATTATTTGAATGGTGTCTTGTTGACTGTGTGTGCATGTATCCGTTGGTCATGTTAAAATACGCAGTCTTGAAACTTGGGGTCAGGCTTTTACAAGTGGGAATTGAGAAGTAGCTCTGTGATTGGTCAATTCAATGTGATTGCGTTATATCCCAATATAGCGACAAACAAAACACGGGGAGCCTTTTTTTGAGATCTGATTTTATTTAGATTGCAGTGAGTATTTAAAAAAAAACTATGAAGATCTCTTACATAGCTTTTGGTGTCAAATATGGGTTTATCAAACTCTTTCTCTTCGTTTAAGGGGGGGTGGAAGGGAGCTGCTTCCTGTTGCCCTCAGAGCTATTTATTAAGGAAATAAGCAGTCAATCTGTTTGTGAAGTCTTTGTTTTAGGTCCTCTGTTGAGGGTGATTTCTTTTACCGATTCGGCTGGCATGTCATCATGTGATTGAAATAAACAGTATAAGCTTAACTTCAAAGTTGTTGTAAAACCCATAACAACAAACAACTCTTCCTTTAAATGGGAAGACCACCCAAAAACCATATTTTATAAATAAGTAAAACTTTTTGTTTTTTGTTATCATTCATTAAAGAGGATCACAAGGCCCAGTTGAGTCATCAAATCCTGTGCTGCTAAGTTTTCCTGCATTCCGCCAATTTTGAATTATCCAATGATAGATCAGTGAACTCTGCTGTACACAGGATTTGAGGACTCAACTGGGCCTTGTGATCCTCTTTAATGAATGATAACCAGTTACGATAAGGTTATGAAAATGGAAATTAATGTATTGTATTACACACAAAAAATTTTACTAATTTATAGAATATGGTTTTTGGGTGGTCTTCCCCTTTAAAGCAAAAGACAAACCAATATTTAACTGTTGAGATTAACAAATTGAATGATTTTATGTTTATAATTTAACATTGACAAAAAATATTACATGTACATGTATATCCAATCAAGTTGATAGCTGGACCATGACATGGTCATCAGGGGTTTAAAACTCAGAGTGTCCTCCCTTTGTTTCTTCCTTCCACCCCATTCCCTCTACAGCTTATCACCAAACATGCACCCTATTCCCAAGAGCAACATAGGAATTCCTAGGGGTCGACACAAACTAGCAAGTACAGCCACCATACTAGCCAATTTGTACATGTCTGTCATGGATTGTTTGTCGTTTTACGCCAAGCTAAATGGTATTTTACTTACATGACAGTGGTGTATTCCAACAATAATTGACACTAACACAACCAAGATGTAAGGCCTTTCCATAATGTTGGAAAGTTAATCTTCCTCCAGTGCTAGGTAAAGACAGTCTTGCTACTCTTCAAACAAACTGCCCTCAGCCAGAAAGCTGTCTGTCCTGGAAGACAATTTGACAATTCTTAGTTCTTGATTCTCAGGTGAATCACATGGCACGATTTGTAGTAAAGATTTCAAGGAATTCGCTTAATTTGCAGAATTTTGATTGGTCAGCTTTTTACTGCTTTTTGTCGACAACACTTGACAATGTCAGACATGTATCGGTATGGTTGAAACAATAAACGGAGCTTGTTTGAGAGGCATTTAGAAGATGATGTACTAAACATAACACAAGGCTTTAAGGATTACAACTTTTAGTTTATTAAGGGTGCAACGTTTCAATGTCTATTCAGGCATCGTTCTCAAGCATATATGACACAAGGCTTTATGGATTACAACTTCGGGTTTATTAAGGGTGCAACGTTTCAATGTCTATTCAGGCATCGTTCTCAAGCATATATGAGAATGCATATATGCTTGA
>JAVFBW010102787.1:0-14208 GCA_034783835.1 Mopalia ciliata
TCCATTAGAGTCATATTTATCTAAATTGTATATGACAGTTAAATATTATGTTTTTTAGCTCAAAAAGATATCGTTTTACTGAACTGCTCCTGATTTTTTAAGCTAGTATAAACTACAACACTGGTCTGAAAAATCAGGTTTATAACATGGTCTATACCGATATATTGATTTTATGAGGCAGAAACACCAAAACAGGTTGACGAATAACATGAGTAAATACATCTGCCATTTAATCTGACACAGCCAGATAGATTTATCAGAAGGTAATGCGCCAAATAAGCTCTATCATAGAAAAAATATTATGGGAATGTCTGATTAGGATTGAATCTATGATTGATGACCAGTCTCTCCTCCATCATGCATTTAGGTTTAGTTGTTATTAAATACACCCAGCGAGAGATGTTAATTTAGTGACAGATTCTCCAGTAGCAACTTCGTTACCTATCGATACTTTCGATTTCTTTCTTGACTGTATACTGTCTAAAATTACCTTAGGCCAGTATTGAAACAAAAAATAATTTGTGAAATTAATTAAGAATGTCTAGTTGAGCTAAAAAAAAGGGTATTTGTACATAACACAGAACAGGTTAACTTATCCACACCATTCCCTATAAATGCAGGCAGGTTTCAAAAGTTAATATGTTTTGCTATTATATTACAAGAAAATATAAAATATATAATAAAACAGCAAAATATTGCTCAACCTGGTACACAATTTCAACAGTTTCAATACTAATTGAGACCAACCCAGTTTCCCACAACTTGGGTTTCTTAACACCTGCGTACTAAAGGTAAAGTACAGTTAAGAACTCTGTTCTGTAAACAAAGACATTATAAATATAACACCACAAAGGAATCCTCACCCACTACTGTTCAGGGTAATAAGGACCGTTAGGAATACAATAAGGTCATATACAGACCTTCATATTGACATCTGAACGATTTCAATATTATATCTGATCGAGTTAGCAATTTCCTGTCCTTTGGGACGTCCTGTTTTAAGATATATGAAGGAGATATATCGACCTCTATTTCATGTATAGTTGATCTACAGCCCATTTAATGGTAGACATACACCGGGACAGAAACGATAGAAATGTATAGAGTTTTATCGTAACTCGAGTCAATCTTTGGTTTTTGAGTAATTTTTAACCTTTAGGTATATATTGATGTAGCCGCAATGTTAACGACATTGGTATTAATGTCACGTATTTAAGTTTAGATCACAAATACTTGATTTTTCCGTATTGTTCCGCAGAGAATGGACGGGTTGAGTGTACAGTGTGGGTTGTGTTGCTCCCACCAGGACCACGCGGGCATGTTAAAACAAACATTAAGTGGTTCTTTGCAGTGTTATGGAATTCTATTAAGGCTTCTGGCAATGTGCATTGATTGCGGTCTTTGTTCTGTACCCTTGGCTATTAGAGGCCGCCCTTCTCGGATTTTATCGCCAGCGCTATCGATACATGGTTTGTTTGTTCAACTCGCTTAAAGATGAGGGAGCCGGAAAATAAAAGCCTTCGATGTGACGCAAGACCTGGCTAAAGATCGAGCTCTTTACAAGTAGAGTTGGTCTCGAATTTGCCTCAACGTTCTCTATCGCCCACATATAATACGGGTCGCTCCATGCCTATACTAAATTGTAATTGTAATCCATAGTATTGTATGGCACAGTAAACGTTGTGGCTGAATACTGCTCATTATGTAGAAGTGTGCATATGATGGTTCCAAAAAATAAAAATATATTGTTCCTGTAACATGACTTTTAAATAACCATGATGCCAGAAATGCTGCAATACATAATCAGTCAATCGACCAATCACTCACTCAGCCAGATAACCCAGCTTCCGGTCTTTGCCTATCCACCTGCCCTCATTCTAGGTCACATCTTTGATTTCTTAACAGGGACATTTTTACCTTTTTTCGGCGTCTGATTTCGAAACTGCAGACCCTAATAATACATATTACGCCTGTAAAGATACTTTTGTGATAGCCCCAAATAATGGTATTTTCATTAACATACAATAAAAGGACACATCAATGTTCGTCAAAACAAAATTCTATTAGGTTTTGTTTATTTATGTGACGTTTTTAGATTAAAAAGAGGAAATAATACCTTCTGTACTTGTTCAAGTGTGTAAGAACCATATTAGAGCTGCATTGAACAGTCTTTATGAGAGCAATAAATACAAGAGGCTTTTATTAAATAAGACCAGTCAAAACCAACCTGGCAGACGATAGAATCAGCATTAGACTTAAAATAAATAAGCGCTTTGTGCTCATCGAAAGCAGTTGCAAACGGAAATCATACCCTGAAGAGTTCTTCTTGAAATAGAGAAGTCAGTTGATGACTTCATTTAATTGTTCCTGGAAATATAATTTTCCGAACAATTGCTATTCAACATCACTTGACCTAATAATATCAAATTTACGTTTGTTCGCACTTTTCAACTTAGATAACAGGGCATCAAAACAAATCGCGGAGTCTAATTTCCTGTTTGCTTTTTTTAAATGTGGTAAAATTTCCCACACTCATGATTTTATTTCCTAAATATTCGTATCCGTAAGGAGTATTTTTTCTAATTTATTCCACTCATATTTCAAATTAATTTCTAGAACAGCATGACAGATGTCTAAAACAAAAAAATCAAATGAATCTATTGAGAGGTAAGCAGTTGTATACCCTTTATAAACATAGACTTGGACAAAGCGGGTAGTCCGCTAGTTTCACGAATACATCCTTTCAAAACTGTAGAAACTATTCCAAACCCAATAATCATGTATTAATGCAGTGTCTTGGTCCGTAGAGAATATACACTATATGTTAGCTCATACCGCGTTAAAAGCATATGCTTTTATACAAGGTTTTAACGCCCTTGTGAAAGATATTTCATGTAGATAGTTACCGAAGTATCTATCTGCAAAGGAGCAGATTGTGTAAAGCCACGAATTGACTTTGTCACATAAACAAAAAATAATGCCAATTTGGTGTACACGTGTGAATAGATTTAGTTGTTCCAAACCAGTTTGTTATAAAGTTTGCATAAAGGAGAGATACTTGTTTCATAGACTGGTGAAGTATTTAATTTGCTTAAGATGTCCCCAACATGAAATAGCCTAAGACAAGTATACGATTTGACTAGGCACTGCTGCACATGAAAAGATAGTTGTTACACTGAAAGTATCCAAACCACTGGGGTTTCTATGAGTTGTATCAAGTGGTTTTTAATCTTTGTTATAGCTGTTCTGTTAAATTTTATTGAAACATTTAAGATTAGTTTTGTTTCAGATTATTAAATCATAGGTTTGTATTATAACCAAATGCCGAAACATCAATTCTTTCTGGATTTTAACTTTTTAAAAAAAATTCGGGACCATGATGGGGAACCATATTTCATTGACATCACCCTACCCATTGTACAAATATAATAATTTGTTCATATGTGTTTTCACATGTGTTTAATGGTGATTGCTTTGATACTTGAGAATGAACGACTAGCAAACATCAAGACTATGCTTCGGTTTGTGTGAAGGTTTGGATATTTTTTTTGGTAAACACTGAATAGAGCCATTTAGTACTACTTTCCCTGCCATCAAGATGGATAAGTGGAGCAGCCTGCATTACCGGTAACAGTACACAAGTTTCCGCTGATCAACGGATCACGCAAACACAATTTATAACGATCCTTTAACATGAAAGCTAAATAGTAATAAAAACCAACAACATTATTTTATGCTTTAGTATATACATGTATACAAATATTGAACAGTGCTTGCGAAAACACGAATTGTGTAAGATAGTGAGTTAAATTTGTGTCTAAAAAGTTGGCAGTTATCAATTTGTACACTGGCAACATGTTGTTCTATATTTGACTTTTTTCTATGTGGAAATCTGCTTTTGCATATATTTATTAAAACAGTGCTTGCGAGAACACGATTTGCGGTAAAAAAGGCTTTTAGAATTTGAGACGAAAAATATCTGCTGATACTATTTTGCACACAGACATGACATGCTGTTCTTTATTTCTTATCCGAAGGCAGGATTGCACTCGCGTATTACCAGCAAATTGATTCCGCAAGATGTTGATGAGATTATTGGCTGCAAAACACACTAATCAGATGAAAATGCCATAGGATAACAGAATACAAAAACTCATTAGTCATTTGTCTTGATTATGCATTGAGGTTTGGCGGAGATAATGATGTGCCGTGGAAATTGTTCATGTGGCGAGTCGATCATCTGGCGACATCCAGGTCATATGGCTAGCAACATTCCCCTATCTCGTCTGAATTCGGGTTAATATTATCTCCCATAATTGAAATGGTCGTGTTAATTCCTGTATATATATGACCCATGATAATTCATGTGTTTATATAAAACTAGGTAAATTCTGAATTAAGCCTTCTGAACGAAGAAGAGATGCATAACTCTGATGGGGACTACAACTGTAAAGTTCAAGATGGCATCTCAACGTATTAATTTCTATTATCTGATTATTTGTGTTGCGGCTTCAAATATATAATTGCTGAAATCGACACGTCAAATTACCCTCATCTAAGCGTCAGTGATAATTAGATGACATAAGTAATTGCGGGCTTAGCCTCCTCATTTCGCTAGCGAATTAAATCCAGCCATCAGATTATCTATAATGGTTCACTGGTAAGTCAATATATCAACAGGGACAGTACTCTATAACTATAGTCTTTGTCTATGGATTTTAATGTTGATGAATGATTAACCATAGGCAATTTATATCAATATTGCAGTATATATTTATGTCATCATTTTCATATATCATCGTATGTTTCGCTTTATGCATAAATAATACTGTTACATACGATCTATCTACAGAGAAATCATATTGACTCCTAAGTACTTGTGTGTAACTTTAGGAGTTCTGATGCAGAACAGATATGGGTAAATAGACAGTTTCTGCTTCAGATGGTATTTGTCTTTCCATGTTAAGTAAGATCACAAACCCATCCCAACGCAATCTACAGATATGTATACCCGAGTTATATTTTCACTGCAAGTTCCTTAATAGATTTATGATTTAAATATCAAGAACATTTATTCATTTCTCAAAACTTATTCTTACACAGATAACCATGTTTCAGAGAAAACATAACTGATTTATTATTTATTCACCGATTTTATATTATACATGAATGATTAAACACTTCGAACACATTCAGCTAGAATAAAATCCAAACCAGCTTGTTGTACTCTATCTTTAAGTTATAAAAAGCTCCTAAAAGAAAACACAACGATCCGCTCTGTTACAGTGTCAGGCAGGCA
This sequence comes from Mopalia ciliata, assembly GCA_034783835.1. Lineage (NCBI taxonomy): Eukaryota > Metazoa > Mollusca > Polyplacophora > Chitonida > Mopaliidae > Mopalia > Mopalia ciliata. The sequence goes on from JAVFBW010102787.1 coordinate 5,300, forward strand.
GGTCCTTAAAATGTATGAAGGCGAGATATACTAGATACTTACATACCAGATAAGGCTTCTTTTGTTGGGCAACAAACTAGGAATGTTTACAATTTGGTAGGCAGTTTCAATTTTGGTTCAGAAAATGTGGTTTACCACGTAAGTACGATAAATAAAAAGCATTTTTTTTATCTTATCAATCGGTTAAAGTTCATTTTCGAATCATGCCGAATAAAAAACACCCCACAGATTATTCCCTTTGAAGAGAAAATGAAACAGAAACATTAATAATAGAAGCTTCCTCAAAATTCGAAAATTTGTTAAACGTTGTATACACTGGGTTTCAAGTGGTACCAGACAAATGCTTTAAAAAAGAAAGAAGTTATTCCATTTTAATTCCAATATGACTAACCTAGCATACAGGTTGATAGTCTTCTGATACAGAAATAACAAAATCTTGTACCTAAAAGGCCTACTCCTATCTCAGAAAGATCCTTTATAGCATACAAAAGACCCAATAATCTAAAAAGTCTACCGGTTAAGGGGATACTTCTCTTTGTATCAGACATGTTGTAACGCTTAGCTGTTACATTCATTGGTTAATTTCTTTATCTTCGAAATACCAGTTTTGTAGGTTGATGTAATCCAAACTATCTTGTTTGTTACATATTTTTATTATTTATATACCATTTAAATGGTCTCCAGATGAATTTAGGTTACTCATAACAACTCGAGATTAAGATATATTGAGAAACTTGTCTTTGGGAGTTCGTGAACAAAATAACGGACACATGAACGTGATAATATCATTTGAAACAAGACCGTATAACAGTAATAAGACCGTGATATGAAGCCACTGTCTTCTCTGTTCGTAACAGTGTATTAATCTCGGATCCCTAGATGTCAACAACACTATAGAAGCATGCACATATGAAAGACCACTGTCATTAGCATTGCCAGCTTCTACGTTAAGAGATGACAATTTCCTATCTCACCAACTTATCCTTTAGCTACCGTATTAATATTGATGATGTAATTTCCACTCCAGAAGGTCAGCAGATCCGCGTGTAATTCAGAGCCTTGGCATTTTGTCGTATGTCAACCATTGACGGAATCTCATATATCCAGAGCTTTATGGTGCCATCATGCCATACAACTATGTTTTATTCCATTGTTTGGGGGAAGTGGAAATTTGTCAGCCGTTGATATTGCCAGATTGCGTGTAATTTGCCTTATGTAAAACAACCTGCAAAATGTAAATCATGGGTAAAACTGAATTTTGAATCAATAATTATCGCGTTTTTTTTCTGATGTAGACTGTGCACTATTAGCAGATCTGTTTTGTGTGGTTAAGAGCACTGATATATTGTATTCTTGATAAGCAATCTTCATTGCAGTAATAGTTCAATACTCGTTTAACATAGAATCTGTAGTCATATTGTGATCTTGACCAACTGTCGGGTCTATCTCAATCTAGTACCAATGCCATAGTGTGCCATTACTTCAAGGCATAAAAATATAGGAGTAGAGCACTAGAATCAGCAATCATTTTGTATTCTTGATGAACAGCAGAGTCTACATTAATAGCATAATAGCGTATTCGTTTAACAATGGAAAATAATGATGGATAGAATAGGTATTCATTTCGTATTCTTTGTCAACTGCCGAGTCTACATATGTGTGGTAGAGACTACATAATAGCGTATTCGTTTAACAATAGAAATAATGGTGGCTAGAATCGGAATTCATTTTGCATTCTTTGACAACTGACCAGTCTATATAATGCAGCGTCAAATGCAGGGTAGCGTATTCGTTAAACATTAGCAGATTGAAGAGGTAAGGGACAGTGACCCAGACGCTACATTTCGTGGTTTATCTCATTACGTTGTTTTATACTGTTAGCTGATTGTCCGAGTGAGAATCATGCATTGTTTGGATTAATGTCTGTTAGCAGACATGCATGTTGTATCAATGAGATTATTGGCACTTACAACGAAGTTTCAAATGATATGACTACTTGGTTACAATTGTACAGAAAATAATATATTTTTAACATGCTTGCGAAAAGAGAGATAAAAGTGTTAAAAAAAAAAAAAAAAAAAAACAATGATCGAAGAGCTAAAACAAAATATTGTTTAATTGTCGATGCCACTAAAGTTAATTTAAAGAAAACAGCCATTTGATAGAGAAGTAACATAAATGCTGTTCCATTCATCCGATTCAATCTTATCTATTTTTATAGATAATATATAGATAATCTCTTCCCTGCAGATGAAAAGTCAGGCACATTTTGCTTTCTGTATTCAACTTGAAATGTAAACATCGCATAATTCTTTTAAACGTTTAGTTTTTATTTAAACCCAATAGTTCCTGTTTAGTTTCGTAATTGAAAACATTACCAGAGAGTTTGCTGCACTTATTATGTTAACGCCACAAGATATATGACTATAAAATAATGTCCTGTCATTATGGGCTACAGCAATGATCGATCGCAAGCTGCTGTACATCGGGTTTCCTAATCTTTCTGGGAAAGGTTTTATCCGGAACATATCTTCTTAAAAACGCTAATAGTATGTTAATATTACACCATCTATGTAAAAGTATATCCGACAGATTCGACTTCAAAGCAAAAAAGGGGATCGCATAAACGTATTTCTTATCAGCCGTCCAGGAAATTAGGCTAGCCTTTGTGAATACAATAAGTGGCTATAGATTGTATATTGGATCAGATTGGCTGTTATCGCCCAAACTCTAACAGCCTGTTACCTGAAAAACCTATTTTAACCATTAGACTGCAGTGCTTTAGGCCGATTCAGGGCGATATCATCACCACTCTACACAAAAATCCGCTCAACTGTATGAAATCATGATGATTTATATATGCAAATGCGTAACATTATTTCTACACCATCGATTCTTCACAAATGTGCAATATTCCTTGCAGCTAGTGAGAAGATGTCCCAGTTTTATAGCTATAAACGAATATCAGTCTGGACCCATTTCAACAGCCGGAGGTACGTCAGTAACCACATTTGGTTAAAAAAAATGAGGATATAAACTGCTGAATACAAACATAGTTTATATGAAATATCCCTACCTCTTTAATCCAACAAACCCAAGGTTAAAAACACCTTAAAGGGGAAGACCAACGATTTTAGACCTAAACTTATTATTTTCAATGAATATTTTCAAAGACAAACAACTGTAACTGACTTGCAATTGATTAAGCATAACCGTTAATTATTTAATTTAAAATACGGAGGTGACGTCAGCGTTCGCAGCGATAGTAGTTGTATCGTCTACTCATGGCTGTCTCCCTAGTGCCTGCATCTGATGGCTCTCTCACACAAAACCGAAAGCAAGTGCTCAGCGAAACAACAACAACAACAACCAGTCGCTGGTAGGCCCACTCTATCTGGTTTACTTAAATCAGATTTTTTAAACCACAGCTGTCTGCTGAACACATCCAAACTCCTGTGTTTTTCAAAGAGCTATTTTCATAATTATGTATATATAGCAGATTAACATATTTCGAACAGCCACAGAAGTGACCATTTGATTTTGCGAACGCTCACGTCACTTCCATATTTTAAATTAAATAATTAACGGCTATGCTTAATCAATTGCAAGTGAGTTACAGTTGTTTGTTTTTGGAAATATTTATTAAAAGTAATACGTTTAGGTCTAAAATCGTTGGTCTTTCCCTTTAAATGGAGTTTTACGTTCGTCCTTCTGAGATGCTTTAATAATAAAGCAAGGACATAACTCAACTTGTTCTTGATCATTTCATCCAACTCATTAAAGTAAGCCTAGTATCCCCTAATGTATTTACCTTAATCCACAAATTGTTTTCAAGTACCCAAGATATAAATAAATGTCGCCGTAAGATCTCCAAATATATATAATATTCAACAAAAACCTGGTTAAGTTGTTGTGGCGCAATATATGGGATATTTGTCTAGATTAAAACAAAGTTATTTGATACAATGAAAGGTAAAAAAATGGCTCAAACAGAAACTATCGAACCTGCTCATTGTGAATAGCTTACTACAAAGTGGGTTTTGTGGCCTATACCAAACATAAACACTTTCGGTTAATAAATTAATTATTTAATTGTTCTGGAGTCCAAATTTATATGAAAAAGAATTGAGGTATGGGAATTACAGTTCCTATACAATAATGCAAGGCGAATTCCTGTTAATCCATTCACAATTTGTTGTCCTTATTCAAATAGGTGTTCCTTATACAGATACAAGTAACCGTGTCTAACGATTTGTTTTCCGTGTTAGTTTACACCGCGTTATCATTCGGTCTGTGAGGGATTTCAGTGGAAATGAAATCCATGCTCAGTGCGTCTTCTTACTTATTAATGCAAATATGCTGTGGTCTAGAAGTGGTTTTAATATTGTCTTGCTATTCTATTAGCAGAAAGTAGGTCATCAGTAATTGGTACGTGTCTTAATCCCGTCCAACTAGCGGATACAAATAGCTTCTTTATGATAAATCTTTAGCGCTTGTTTGATTGTAAACATCATGTGGGTTTGATCAGGCTACTCTGTCGCGTCAATAATAAATAGCTTTGGGAATTTGCCACTGACGAGAAACATAGTCTTCCAGATTGTTATAGGAAATCCCGGTGAACATAGATGACTAGTTTAAGACCAGTAGGGTTATCTCCCCGTTCGGAAGCGAGCCCTTGTGGACGTCACTCTAATTGACCATTGTTTTATCAGATCACAGAAGAGATTCGATTTAATCTCTATTCAACATGTACTAAAATCTCATGAGTAAGGAAATATTTTTAGGTTGCTATTTTTAGTCCCTCATTGCACATCATTCTACACGCAGGTTTTTGTCGGCGATTGGCCAATCGCACCCACTCAAACAAGTTAAATAGAAATGTCTACATCATTTAGAATACAGATTCCAGAGAATAATAACTTCATGGCGGTCGTATTGAATAAGCATTTCTCATTTAAAACGGGGATTAGGTCCGTAAATGGAGCGTCTGTGATTTATATATCTTTTGATATGTCTTTTTTAGTATAACTAATGGTACAGCTGATATTAACTTTCACGCTGAACATGATACATACTTCCATTGTGAACCAGTTGCGGGCTGGGAGAGAGCTTCATGTTACCCTGCTGCTCTCAGCGCTAAGGGGCAACACGAAGTCGATCTGTCGGTGATGTCTTCATATTATGTCTGTAATTGTCTTGTATTTGTCTAGAGTGGTTTCTTTCACCCATTGGTCTGCTCCCTGTCATGTGAGTGAAATAATCTAAATCAGTACGGCGTTAAACCACAAACAAACAAACAAACACACACACAAACAAACGAATCAATTGTGGACCATTCCATGTAACCATCCCCTATTTTCAGGAGTATCGAGATCCTCTCACTTCCCCATATGTCATTCAATTGAACCAATTGAAATACATGACGTTTGATAATGATTTTATTTGTTGTCTTTTCGATTAGGTCTACTGCATCATTCTAAACGATTGGAAACTGGTCGTAGTTAAAGCCTTATTTATGTTTGTGTTTCCTCGATAAACAAATAGTATGTATACCAAGCTTACAAATAAAATATTTTAATTTAAAATGAACTGTTAAATGCTTGGAGAAAAAACAATATCCACACCCTTTGACATTCCTAGCGTTGGTTCTGGTTATATTACAATGGTTTTTTCTCGGCCAGACTGGGATGCGCACTCGGATAACAGGACAGTGTTATATATGGTAATATACATTTCATTGCTGTGTAGCTGAACCCGATCCGCAAGTTATTAAAAGCTTCGAGCTCACTTTTATTACAAATTATTACCCGCTTTAAAGAAGGATAAAGTACAGGCCGTAGACCGCACGGCCTCCAACAGACAAACAATCACAGCTTGAACCTCTAAACGCAATAGACGGTATTATTTTTATTTGATAACTTAAATAGTCATCTGCTCGTTGTAGCTGTCAGAACAGGTGATATGATCTTCTAAACTATGTTGTAACCCATTTGGAAGTACTTTACACTAATCTTGTTCCAGTAAGCAAAGCTCGCGTTAATATTTACCTCTCAGTCACCTATCACGATAATGATTGCAGAAGTCTTTATTTACATTTATAGGTTCAAGCTGTGGTTGTTTGTCTGTTAAAGGCCGTGTGGCCGAAGGCCTGTGCTTTGTCCTTGTTTAAAGCTAGTAATAATTTGTAATAGAAGTGAGCTCGAAGCTGACAATAATGGGCGAATCGAGTGGTAGCTTATCTGTTTGCCTTATATGTGACTAGTTTTGGACCCGGAACTAGGCATAATATATCCACTCATCGTGCCGTGGTTTTTCTATACTTCATGATATTATGCAAACGGTCGAGTCTTCTTTATCACTTGTAAAAAACACACACAATTCGGACTGATTACTTCTTGAAGCTTTGTCTATCGGTCCCCAATTATTGTATAAATAAATAAATATTGTATATTTTTAATGATATAACGGAGTCCACCAATGACACTATGTGGGCGAGTCTGTTGACTTTAGGAGGAATTCCTTGAATCAACATTACTAACAAAACTAACAAACAAACAAACCCAAGCCATCATGTTTTATATTCAATACAGGTCAAATCTCTGTTTGTAGCCAGGTAATAAGGCTGCAAGGTTTATACTTTAAAGCAAACTTAGTATACTCTCGCATCATATAAAATGTCGATTCCGGTGTGTTGACACTACATCCAGGAGACAAATTACGATTGCCAGTTATAAAATAGGCTACTCGGCAACGCTATAGATCATAGTGAATGCTTGCAAAGAAAAAAATGCTTCTGTACAATACAAGCTTAAGTGAAATATTCATAAAGTCTTGCTTAAAAGGCCAGTTAATGCAATGGAAGCATTGCAGTCGCTTGCTTGTTGAAATTATGACCTGTATGTTTATAACTTGACTAAAGCTGACTTGGGCTGTATGATTTATTGTGACAGTCCGTCTCAAAACTTAGCTCGACTGTAATCAATTACATTGGTTCTTGATCGATTACCCCAGGTTATAAATTATACCAAAGCTTTTCAGAGCTCTTGGACCAGTTGTACACTTTAGAGTAAATTAGCTTTGCCTTTAATACGGGATACGCGTATTGCCCTGGTAATACCTTTACGCGAAGTAAAACCCTTTCATACGATCGTCTCCATTATATAACATGTTACCAATGAATGACTTTTAGCCGAGGGGCAATCTACGATATTACTGGGTTAATGCGATTAAGACATTTTAACGGAGCGATGGATTCAACCTTGATGTTAATAAACTAAGGTCCTTTCAGAAATGAGAACAGTCATTTAATTAGTTATCTTGGTTCAAACCTTATTTTATTTTGGGATTATATATTCCACATGTTCACCAATTATCAAGGTTTATTGCAAGTTTAGAAAAACAGAAATTCAGATGTTACAATAGACACCCTCGAAGTTACTAGAAACAAACAAAAACAGAACAGGACGATCCGAGGACACGTTACAAAAACATGACAAATAGATCAGTCTCGTGTTGCTTCTTTGCTCTTAGAGCACCAGAGCAACTGTAATCTCTCTTTCAACCGCCTTCTGTCGCAGTGTATACCTGTAACTCAATTATATTGTTCCCAGTAGCTGTCACGATGGTAATGCAAATTGGTAGGATTAGTTTAATGTACCTTGACTATATCACCGGCATATATGTGTATGTTTAGCACTGTGTTCAACATAATACAGTCAAGCTATCTTTAGAACCACGGTTGACCTGTAACCTACCAATGGTGTAAATTACGACGTAATGAACTGTATGTGGAAGAGTGTTTAAGACAGATGTAAATAGAGATCGGCTAGACGTCCAGACTTTTTCTTACTCCATTAACTATCAGTTTCTCATCCATTAATCTTTGAACTGGCCACAAGATTGAACGATTGCCGTATTAATGGCTTGTTTCGTATTAAATGCGAGATGGGCGTATAGGGAATAAGGTTTATTGGGTCGTTAGTTAATTCAAATATCCATCAATTGTAATTAAGGCGGAGAGATTAGAGGCGTGCCTTCAAATATATTATGGCCCAAGAATAATTCTAGCAGCCAGTTTATTTGTTTGTTTGATTGGGGTTTACCCCTTTCTTACCGTTGATGTATGGTAATAATTTAGTAGCACTGTAATCCTGTAAGACTTAAAAAAACATTCAGCCATCTCTAGCCATAACTACAACTCACATCGATGGACATCATTACTTCTCAGCAGATGTTTACTCAATTTTCTTTTTCAAGGTAATCGATGATGATGCTTGGCAGTATTATATATGGAACGTTTATTATTTATAACCGGTATCACAAACCGGGGATCAGACGTAAATTTGATCTAACTTGTACCATGGAGCATGATGGAGGTACAGCATGATTGTACATACCGTCAGCACAAATAAATCACTTGTACTGCCTGCACGAGCCTCGTAATTAGTCGCTTACAGCTGTTTGCTCGCATTCACTGTTTCCTGTCTTGATGAATGCAATATAAAGGACCTCGTGAGGTTGAACTCTCTGAGAGTCCAAACCGTGTTGGCCTTGTTAAATAATCGAGTTCGTGCGTTAAAAAAATAACACCAGGTGCGCGGGGACGAATATATCGACCAACCTCGGATCGCAAAAGAAAAAACAAAATACAAAACAAAAAACAACAAAATAAGAAACATAACGACAATATTATATATTATTTATTATTTATGTGTCAATAAAATACCAGGAATTCCGTCACTCGTAAAAGTGCTATTTCAATGCGATAAAATAACAGTTTTTTGTTATTTTGCTTCAAATTGTTCTGCGTCAAATACCATTATTTATTCAAGGACGTTACAAACGAGCAGGTGTAGTTCACCATGCCACACAAAACTCACGTAAAAAAAAATCGCCTTGAAGCTTAAATA
>JAVFBW010102893.1:0-26509 GCA_034783835.1 Mopalia ciliata
ACAGATATATATTTATTCAACTTCCTGGGAGGTCAAATCGAAATATTTAATGAGAAGTCGTGCCTAATGATAAAGGATCGAGAAGGGAGGGAGGGAGGGGGGAGTGCACGGAGGGAGGGGGGGGGGATATGTTGGTTAATATGGTATACCAATATGACGTTAATAAATCAATTATTTATGTGTTGAATTACATAATTTGTATAAGAAAAATGATTTTGCAACTGCAGGCAAGAGTGTATTAAAAAGTTCGATTTCAAGTAGCTAAACGTAGTGAATTTAATTTTAGCTTTAATGTTATCTGCCTGTCAACCATTTTCCTGTCAAAAACTGATGTAAAAACTATTCCTACTATCAAAATGTGTATAACAACTCATAATAATTTTTAGTTAAGATCCATTGTCTCCAAGACTTTATCGAGATTAACAGATGATCGAATCTTTAGTGCATAGGCCTATCTAGTCGAATCACTTAGTTTGTAGCAGGCGTTCATGTTAAACTTTCAGTCGGTCACAATCTCTAAAGTACGATAGTAAGCAGGTTAGTTGAGGCCCTTTTCTATGACATAAACATCAATCGAAATGCCATCATCAAGTAAGTATGGAGCATCGAACCAAATGTTTACGACATTGAGGTAATTTCTTTACAACTTCTTACGGCAAGCACATCTAGAGAACAGTGAATGAAGTTTAAACATCACAAATCCGCTGAGAAATCACAGGAAAGCCAGTTAAATATATACAAAACACAGCCTCTTTTGATATTTCATGTTATCCTTGGATACTTTCAGTATGCGCATGCGTCACATAAAGCAGTGATGACAAAGAACAGTCGTCACCTGTTGTTGTTGTTTTTAAGATTAATTGGTGTTTTCCAATGCATTAAGGAAATGATTCACGCCACAACTCTAGGTTTGGGTATTATTATAGAGCTACTTAAGTTAGTTTACCAGGAGAAAAACCAATCAGATTATCTTGCTCGATACAATGAAAGTTCCAGCAGCCTGGAAATCTTTGTTTAAGAGAGTATCGCCGAAACATAAATTCAGCATGTCAAATATTCAATCCACAGTTTCGTACAACCTGCTTCCTTGAAATATTTTCTTGAATTGACTGTTAAATCTGATATCCAGTTTCCAAGAAAACTTTAGAAAAATGACCAGTGAAATTTACGGGGAAATGTTTACATCCAATCAATGAAGAGCAACAGAGATGAGATTGATCAATTGACATAAATAACGACGGTCTGCCTACAACGTGATATGCTCAAATATAACTATATTTTCAAAAATCCTTCTTAACACTTCTAGTTGGTGGACTTCTGTTAATATTTATTTTTTAAATTTCTCACCAGGACAAAAACAGGGCTTACGTTGAGCGATCTCTTACAATGACAAAGACATTAAGGCTGTTACATATTGTGAGGTACTGCAAGGACAGAGCACAGGTCGTAAGCCATGTGGTCTCTCACAAGGAGAAAGTACAGAGGTTTCGTTCAGCGACATCTTACTTTGACAAAGCAATGGAGGCTGTAAGCCCTGTGGTGCCTCGCAAGGACAAATTTCAGGTCCTAAGCCGTACAACCTCTCACAAGGACAAACTCAGACTGTAAGCCATGCGCTCTCACAAGGATAAAACACAGGTCGTAAGCCGAACGGCTGTAACAAGGACAACGTACAGGCCGTAAGCCGTTCGCCATCTCACAGACAAACAATTACAGCTTCAACCCCAAAAACCAATGAACAGTTATCCTTTTTGACATCGTAAACTGTCACTTGCTCGCTGTAGCGTCTAGCTTAAACATTCCAACTGTTGCTCACGGGGGATATGTTTCAATATTCATCAGTTCCTTTTTAAATAAGTTTCCATAACAGATATGTTAGTGTGTGATCTTTCGGTTTGGTGAATTATTTGGCATAATAATCCAGCTTTGATTGTTTTTCTCTAAGAGGCTATAGGGCCTACGGCCTTAACTTCTTCCTGTATTTGCAACGAATGTAGGGGGTATTTATACCATTCCCAAGTAGTATACGTTATAAATGAAGGACACCAATCTGAATATCTGTACTTAATATATAGAAGATAAACTGCCAACACAACAGAAAAATAAAGCATATATATCTGTAAAAATATTTATTCACGTATATTACTTTTCATACGGAAAACGTATCAAATAAATTAAAAAATATATTTATTGGACTAGAAACGTATAATACGTTCAAAACATATTTGTACAAAGGCACATTATTTTGTCAATAAAACTTTTCTAGGCTTGGTTCCAATAGGGCTTCAGGTATCACAATACAGTTATCTTCGGATAAACGTTTAAACCACGATTTCACAGTTCCTTTTGACCACCACCTTAAAAATGAAAACAAATGGAAATAATTACTATTTGCATATTACGCAAGATTGCTATATTGTCTTGTTTTAATTTGGATTTTAACTCCGCCCAGAATGGTAAAAGTGTCCTTAGCTGTAACCTATCATACACACGATCCACTTCGAGACTCGAACAAAACGACCAATTTACGTAGAGATTCGTCATTTACTCTGTAACTACAGATCTTAAACAATCTTAAACGCTATCGGAAGTTTTTTTAAAATCATTTCTGTCAAATTATCTTCTTGGTTAAAATTGTAAAAATGTTCTGGCCAAACATCTCTTTGGTTATTTATCAGTTAAATGTGTTTTCTGTTAACTCTAAAAGTAAATCTTTGTGGGAAAATTGGACATACCTCATCGAGATAACCCTGCATGTTTCTGTTGACCTGGAGGGGATCACCACCAAGAGACAATGGACAGCTGGAGATGGCAACGTTTCCTGTAAAAGTAAATAGAAGCTTTAGTTTTGATAGTTTAGACAAAAAGATGAAAGTATTTCAGTATGTATTTTACTTGGTCGTGCTATAAAAAAATTATGGAATACAAGTGTTCGTCATTGAGATCATTTTGGTCTATATAAAAATGCTTCATCAAATCGTCTTTTCGTACTTTAAAATAACTCAAAGGAAGACAACTAATTGTTAAATAAGAAAGACGCTTGTTCTTGCACATCAGTAAGGTACTATATGAAATCGTTAATTAGATTGCAATAGAGGAAAGTTGATTAGCTCATGTCTCGTATGAATATTTGCAAAAAAGTTATCAAAAGCGTCAATTAGATCAAATCACTATTAGCCGCTGATACAGCAATACCTCGACAGTATTAAATGGATGAATATTGTTTTAGCGTCAAGACGAAACGTATTTAACCAATAAAGAAAACATATGGGTAATTTTTTCTATGTATCAAGGACTGAAAAGGATTAATATAAATCATTACCTGAGAGTTCGTTAGATCCGCACACATTTTCACCGTTAATGTTAAGAACAAGAACATTGTTCTGGTATTCTAGAGAGACGAGGTTAAAGTCAAGTTCATTCTGAAATCAGACAAGTTAATAAATTAAGATATCACTCACAAGAATAAAGTATAACGGTAGCAGTGTCTATCGAATACGTTGTATTTAAATATCGATTATAAGACGAAGTAGATCGGCTTCACTGAGTCCTTTAAATCACCATATCAAAATTTAATCAGTAAATATTTTCACAAAAATATTATATTTCAGTTCATAGGTTCAAAAGGCTAGTTTAATAACATTTGGGCAAATACTGATCGACTAGGAGACCACTGTTTCAAGCGATTACCAAAAAATACACTGATTTCTTGGGAACAAATAAGCTTACCTGGGCAGCGACACAGTTCAGTGTGACAGAGCTGTTTGTGTCTCTAACAAAGACCTCGTAGCTGTTAGTAGCTGGAGTGTACTGGAGAACAATGGCAGCGTCAGTTCCTGGACAGGCGTTAGAAAACAAAGTGACGTATTCAGAGAGCGTCGACAAAGCGTCATCTAGCTTGAAGTTGAGTTTGATGTGGAAAGCGTTTGAAAAGTCGTTTCCAGCCAAGGCCCAGACCACCATACGACCATCATCAACGCGGGCAGCACCACCACCAACTGCTCCCACAGGGTTTTCAATACTGATGGCATTATAAGGGTCTTGTCCGATGTAATATTTAGGCGTACTGATCTGAGTGTCGAAAGTGGCATTGAACATAACCTCACAAGAACGCACGTGGTTGGGATACACAAAATCTGTTAACAAAGTAAAAATGGGGAATTAGTTCAATTTCAAAGGATTAAAATAAGCTTGGAATAGATCTGCTGTGCTTCTTTTGAAATACAATCCGTATATACTATACACACTATTTGCTGGAGAAAGTATTCAAAACACGCTGATGTCCGCTCTTTTACCGAAAGAATTGATGATTTATCAGCTATTAATATACTTGTACAAAGTCTCAATAGCAAGAACGAGCTAAAGAATTTACCTGGGCCTTCAACAACTGCTCCGGGTCCTTCTGGGTCCCAGTCACATCGACATCCAGTCTGGTTCCAGATCTGATTGAGTCCGCATTCTAATGGAACGTCTTGCCAAACTCCCCATATCTGGATCTCGTACTGTTGGGGGTTGCCGATAACCTCTCTCTTGCCGGGACAATCCAGATCGTCGAATGGTGGGTTGACGCATTGACAGAGATCCTGGTCCCATACTAAAGCTTGCAGACAGGTCCTGTTTTGCCAGCTCCCCTGGGTTAATACTTCATACATGTTAGCGTTCAGTTGGTAGGGTCTGTACAAAGAACAGTCTAAAAAACAAACGTCGTGAAAACGTTAAAAAGATTGATTTGAAGCAAAATATTGTCCAACCTTACACCTTTGTACATGTGGGTACATTTGTGATTAGCAGAAACAGGCTGTTTGTGTTTAGCTGTCAACATGTTTTCAAAACTGTCATTAAATCTTCCTTACCATAGTTTCAGTACAGAAATGAAATGCAATTTTGTTTATAATGTAGACAATTTAAATTAAAATGTTTACTATAATAACTGTTTATATTAGAATTATTTAGAACTTTTTTAAATAATCCTTTGTTTTGATATAATGTGTTTTGTTCGTTATAATATAGTATACCATAATGCATTGAGATATATACTTAGTTAATAGATATTAATAGATTTACAGTTTTGACGAAGTCGGATATAGTTACTACAGGTTTTAAGTGTGATCTCTCAAAAGTTTAGCTATGTAGCACAGTTAAATTGATATGATCGCATTGATAAGGTTTTTTATGTATCTTTGTTCTATTTCTATAAAGGTTTATCAATTAACCTATTGACTGAATAATTTGAATAAGTATGAGCAGTAAAAAGGAAGATAATATATTTTAACCCATACAACTATGTAACTTTTGCAAAGGTATAAGCCCAGCTTAAATGTATTACTCTATCGCCATGAGTTTTTTTTTTACCTAAATATCCCAAATCTGTTTAATACATTAATCATGCATATAAATGAACCAAACTAGTTAACTGTTTGAAAGCTCTCGATTATAATACTTGGTATGATAATATCTCAAATAGAGGATCAGTAAGATTAAAATTACAACATTATCATCCGAACTTTTAACTTCTGATTTAGCTATGTAATTTAATGACTATTCAAACACAGAAGTGCTACCCATCTTTAGGTAAAATCGCAACTTTTATGAATAATAATTGTCTATTTCAGTATCGAACTATCGATATTAACAGAAGTACATTGATATTAATTAATTTGTTTTGTATCACATTCAAGCGCATATATGTTCTCTCCATAAGCACAGATCTTTTTAAATTTACTATATTTTCATATTTGTATAAACATGTATTTCGAAGTTTTACACCGCAAACACGTGCATATGTCAGAATTGTGAAAAATTTTCCCAAAACATAGTCGAAACATTATGCATTTCGATGTTTACCTTGTCTTTTCATATTTCAAAAGTAAACTTTTGCTCTATATCGATATGATTTCCTATTTTCCAAACAACATTCGCAGTCACAGATTTCCGTACATTGCCCATTTTAAATGACCTACCTATTTCAGTAGTCGTAGTCTCAGGATAGTCAGTGGTATTCATGGGCATGGCAAAACAGACTCCCAGAAGGAGGAGTGATACGACAGTCGATAGCATTTTGTTGGCAGGTTGTATTCTGTAAGAGAATAAAGTCATAACATATATAGCAATACAATATAGCAATAACTAATAATATACGGCGATGTCGGTACAAAACAAGAGGGAAATTTGGTCCCTCTGTTGTATTATATTATACAAAAGCGTTACAGACTTTTGATCGTATTTAGAAAGTTATTTTTATATTAAATTCGTCAAAATCGCACATACAATGTAATAAAGCTATACCAAATATGTATAAGTTCTTTAACATTAAACAGTGATATATTATATTACTACGGTACAATCACATTTATCACTGTATGTAACAACAGTAGGTTTATGAACTGTGAAGCTAAATGGTAAATATTACAATGTTAAAATACCTTGTAAATGTTGTAGTTGGAGACAGTGGATTTCTGAAAGACCCGAGCAGTGAACTGATGAAGTTTGAGCCGATGTTCCCACTTTATATACTCTTCGACGAAAACAATAGTCATCTCACATTATGCTGGGAGTGGGGGAAATTGAGCTCACAATCAATCACATTTGAGGCTGACCTAATTGGTTTCCGAGTGATCTAAATAGATAAACCGGATGCCGAGAATAACCACAAATTCACCAATCCACTCGAACAGCTCTTTACGAGGCGCCTGCGTGTTTATGACGTTGGTACAGAGGCGGACTATTTTGTTCGGCTCATCTTACTATCACTTCTCTATTTTGATGTAAACAGAGGCGTCCTATTTCAAACATTTGTTCAGGACCGACCCACATTTTTACACATCCCGAGAGTCTTAGAAACATTAACACAAATATTGCCTTCCATAGACTTACTCAGTCATCATACTTTTAATTTCTTTAACAACGTTAAAGGCTTGACTAAACGGCCCTTCCCAAGTCTGCTTTTATGTGGCCCACTATTATTTTTTGGAAAATAAATAACAAGTTATGTCATATTTCGATGTACAGATACACCCTATTGTAAATATATATTCTTTATATCGATCATTTTTTAGAACAGGTGGATTTCTTTCCATACATTGATTCTGTACAATTAATTAATTCATATTTTAGTTGGAAGGAGAAGTGAGTAACAGTTTTTGTCTCACACTTTTCAGACAATGGATGAATGATAAGGATTGAACAAAGTATATTATCATACTATATTTACTCAGGTAATGGGACAAGTTTTATTAACCCACAGAATACATAATTCAATCTTAGTTTGGCGTGTGAGGTTTTAATTATAGAACCTATTGCTGTCATCTAAGTGAAATACAATTAGATACGGCGTTAAGCACCAACCAATACCTCCCTGTTTAATCACAACTGCATGTGTCAGTTTTCGTCACGTTGATCAGCCGTCTTCGATAAGTGTGAGAACGCTTGTCAACTTTGTATATAAAAAAGGTTTAACAGTGATTAAGGTCGTGTTACCACGTTTAATCGATGCCCGCGGCCGTGGCTGTAGTGGTTAGTGAATGCGCTTTCTGCGCCTACTTCGATATACCGTTCACAGGATCGAGTCCGTCTGTCGACCCTTAAAGGTATATGAGTAAGTCACAAGAAGTGGCTTCGGCAATCGCGGGGGAGGGGGTCTTTTGAGGTTGCCACACGGTTTTCCATCTGAATAAGTCAAGGAGCAGTGTTAAGTGGACAATCCGATGTCATATGAATGAAATACCCTTGAGTGCGACCTTAAACCCCAATCAATCGAACAAACACATTTACGTTAATTCTGGGATCCAACCAACTACCAACAACACAAGGTCATTGAGTATAACATTACATAACCCATCCACTGGTGTATAAATGACGTGAAAGATTTAGAGGTAAATGAAAAAAAACACTTCCACAAAAAAATATTAAAACTTAAATTCTTTAAGAATTACGTACTCGAACAAGCCCTGTTCAAGTTTTATACATGATTGATACAGGTGTACTGATTGACTGATGTGACAATTAACAGGTAGGCTGAGTTCTTGCAATTAACACAATACAGAAGATCCGCATTGTTTGGTGTACATTAAGGTGGATGGCGAGACTAAGAAAATATATTATGAATAAACAAAAACGCCCAGAACGTTCAGGCCTATACTTCCGTAGATCTTTGTATAACTAATGGTTATACCTATAACTATAACTACTCACAAATTCATTTCCGATTTCACACAATATCAACACAAACAACACAGACACACCTTTTACTAGTTACTAGCATATACTGCAATAGGTATACACGCATGCCCCAGAAATGGCCTGACTGAGCGGTACATTTTCTGTTATAAGTTACACACACTATTAAATTATATTTTGCTCTAAAACTACTCACAAATTCATTTCTGATTTCCCATAATATCAAAACAAACAACACCGACACACATTTTACTATCTACTACCATATACTGCAATTGGTATACACGCATGCCCCGGTAAAGGCCTGACTGGGCGGTTCATTTTCTATTATAAGTTCCGCACACCATGCATTAGATCGTGGGTCGTTTGATTAACTGGACTACCAATATATAAAATAACATTTATACCCTAGGACTCTTAGCTAGGCATAACAATGATCCATTCAATCAGTAAGATTTGATCCTGAGCAAGGCACACAATACCAAATACCTTCTGAATAAGTACGATTTGCTACTAAGCGATTCTGTATTCAATTCTTTTTCAGAATTCAATTCCTTTCGCAAATACATGTGTCTGTAAAATACTGTTCTTAAGTATGTTTCTGTAACAGGCGTATGTGAAGCATTTCATTTAATTTTGGTGTTACCTTCTGTAATATGATATAAACTCGTGCCGATGGAAGATGAATATCACGTATTGTCCAATAACTGATATTAAAATCAGAAGGACAGACCAGAGAAACTCAACATATCATGAGACGGTATGGAAAAGAGAGTTGGCGATATTTTTATAACTAAAGGAGCAACACGAAACCAATTTGGCAATTGTTTATTATTAGTTTATCAAACTACTGGTTAAGCTAACTAAAGATAAATCGCGTACACTCCTTCGCTTTAAATTTGCGCATGTCTTTAATTGCATCATGTTTCATATACATATTTCATTTGAATACACAAAGAGTTGTCAGGTATATTTGAAATTATAGCCTCGATAACCCTATACAACACCTCAATCAAGCACCGTATAAAATAATCCTTTTCAGGTAACTAGTAAACAGAACGACTGAATGGTTAATTAAGCTTTTAAGTATTTTTTAACGGATTTAAAAGCTACCTCGAACATAGGGTATCAAGTCGTACGGGAATATCGTAACCCAATTATATCAGTGGAACATAGATTGCTGACAGTTTAAACCAATGGGTTAAATTAGTCATGACATTCTATATAGATAATAATCTATCACTGTTATCATATATCTGTATGATTAAAGATAAAAAAACTCGACAATAAAAAACACATGGCTACAAACAGGACCTGTATCCAATTTCAGTTTCTAGCCAATGTAACAGAGTGTTTATGAAGTTTTTCAAAATTTGCTTGATTAGAAATGGTGACTAAACAGCTTTAATCAAATTTCATTAACATATTATTCTTGTTACAAAACAATAAAATATGTGTTTGTGCACATTTCGATGACGTAAGTGATTCAGTAGAGATACTCGTCGATGTTGGCGCCTTGGAGATCGCGTGACGTATATCCAATGGTTACCCCGCTTCCGCGGTTCCCCGCATTGGATTGGATAAGCGGTGTGTACTAATGTATATCACTGACCTTTCAAATGGGACACTTAAACAGGTCAACCACATGTACACCAACTTTGAGCGAGACGTCAAGCAGTACTATACATTCATTTTGGCGTCTTAACTAAAACCATCCTGCTTACACCTGTTAGTTTAATTAATACACATTTCTCTATTTTTGTCGATTCCTATAAAGCCATAATAAACTATTGTCACGTCATTACGTATTCACACTCCGCGATGTCAAGAGGCACGATTATGTATATGGAGTAATATTTGACATTGTACAAGGTGATATAAACATTTCTGGAGAGATGGAGTACTATAATGTATGCAGGATTTATCTTAATGTTATTTGTGTTTAAATATTTTTTGTAGAAGCAAAATTAAAATAATAGAAACACTAGGCCTAAGCTGTAAGCACATAAAGCGCCGAAAAAAACATAGGATAAGTAAGCCCGTTAGAATCCAGATGGAGGGAAGCAAATTTTTCTCTCTTGATGTATTCATAATATGTATAAGTAGCACCCAAAAAGGTGTTATTTTCTCCGCAGTGATCAAACCATTAGGACGGCATGTAAAACCGGTTTTACAGATTAGACGCATAAAATTTAAGAATATTTAACATGTTAGAATATCTAAATTTGTCCACCAATTTGAATAAACAGTTGAGTTATTTTTGGCACGCATATATTTTTAAACTAGCTATCAGTAGTTAGTATAAATACTTACAATTCACAAAAATTAAATTGGGCTAATTTGAATTTCTGAAGTAGAGAAACAATTTTTTTAAGCAATTGTATATTTTAGAATACACTGATGGAAACGGTACATACTGCTGAATAATATTTTATTACTTTGTAACTCTGTCACAATGCATATAGTTAACAAGTTAGTCGTCACTAAAACTTTGATGTTTTCTTCACTAATAATTTTTTCCATCTTACCTGTACATGGATTTAACATATATTAGTTTGGTAATAAACATATTACTGAATATTATTTAACTTACGCGTGTACCGACATAAACTGTAAGCCCTATGTGGGATGGTTTACAGCAATCAGCGTGGGTTTTCCGGGTTGTACCTAATTTCTCTCCAAAACTTGAACTGGCCAAGGATCTGATCCGGATATTTTATCCCGTTGATTCTACACGACATCGATTAAAACAAAATAAGTAAAATGAATAAAGCCGCTCATGAACAGCCTCAACTTGCAAGTCACTAACCACTTTGGTAGGCACTGTATGAATTTACCCAAGGACATTTTAATTAGGATAAAAATATTTTATTGCACTGATAGGGGTTATACAGCCCTATACATTATTAAAATGACGTCGGCATAATACAATTTTAGTATGGTCTGTGATTTTTGAGGAAAAAAGAATGTTATATTCGGTTTGATTTTTATTTGTTTTGGCCTTTTTGAGTGTGCATTGGTGTGTGTGTTTTATGTTGTTTTTGTATTAAGGACTTTTTTTTTAGGGCGTTGCAAGTTAGACTTCCGCACAGCTGTTTCCCGTTTACGGATGTTTTGCATAGTAACGGTAGCTCACATCGTGCACACGAGCCTAATAGATTTTTCTTTGATTTTTATTTAACATTGTACTTAAGGTTATTTCACTCACATGACGGCGTACCCGGCAATGGGGGAAGGACAGCACCATCGTTAACACTGGCAACAAACAAAGACAAGACAGGACAACCACAGATCAAGCAAAGGACGGAATACAAAGACAACAGTATACAATCGACGTCATGTTGCTATTAAGCTTCGAGAGCACCAGGGCAACAGGAAGCTCCCTCCAAATCCTCCGCCGCACCTGGAGGAAGACGAAAACATATTTTAACGCTCACGCCCATGGACCAAGTCAAAAGGCACGAAAGAACAGCAACGAATTTGATTAATTTCTTATCATCTTTTATTTATATATCAATTTGAGACGAAAAGAAACTAGACACATAAAAAGTTTTATTGAACTAAAAATAAGAGTGAGCAGGTGTGAAGCTTATTCGAATCTACATGTTTGCTAAATATAGCCTACATTATTTTTATATAGGCGAATATAAATATTACTCACCACAGGAAAAGGCAACATCGGTACAGACTGACAAGTTCTTTATGATATAACGTAGGACGGGGGATGTAGGTTGAGATGGTGCTAAACGTATTGACTTGTTGAAGTGTACTCAACGAGCTTCTTACAAACCTGTTATTGAACAGGTGCAGCCAGTCAAACAATAAGCGTGACATCCTGGACAAAAATAATCTAAAGAAAAGATGTACAGAACAGCAATTACTCCACAGTCGTGCAGACAGTTTCCTCCATGTTCTGTTTGCTTCTGCGCGTCATTTTATAAACGGTACACTTAACGTCATTTCACTTAAGATGTGTTCACGGAGTCTTTGCTACGTCAGAGTTAAATAAATATAGAAGACAGTCTAAGACCATGCATATAAACACTAACAATACTTATAGGACCGGTTAATCAGTCACGGCATACACATCGGGAAATACAAAACTGCAATTATTTATTTTTTTTATTTTTATATAAAAGCTATTTAGGCTACTATTGTTTAAAATCTGGGTGCAATGCTGTGAATGAATGACTACAAGTAGAACAGCTGATCCTCCGTCCATGTAGGGCCCAAGGCCGTGACTCAGTGGTAGCGTGTTCGCTTGTAAACTGAAGCAGCTTCGATGCACCGTTCACGGGATCGAGTCCGCCTGTCAACCATAAGGTATATGAGAAAAGGCGGTTTTTCCGAGGGTTCCTCTCGGTTTTCCACCGTAATAAGGCTAGCTGCAGTGTGAAGTGGACAATCCGTCGTAATATAAGTGCAATGCCCTTGAATACGACGTTAAACCCCAATCAATAAAACAAACAAATCCGTCCATGTAGACTACAGCCGAGAAGTTAGATAACCCATGTAGGCCTCGCTCTGTGGCTAAGGGCAGTTTGTTTGAAAAGAAGAAATACTGTCTTTACTAAGCACCGGGGGAAATTTAGCTTTTCAACATTATGGGAACGCTTCACATATTGGTTGTGGTAGTGTCAATCCATCAATCCTGTAAGCAGCAGACAAATGCAGCGGAGTCACCTCGTGAATCCGTGGATCGTGGCCGGCTTTATTTAACCAGGTCCCTCTTGATTTTGCCACCAAATGTATGTAATGCATGGTGGGAAGTGAACAATCCCTCGTCAATTATAAAGTAAAATATCATTGATTACGCATTAATCCCGAGCAAACAAAAGATTCAGAACTCATCGTTTGTGTTTGTATTTCGCTTATTTTGCTCTCACAAAGTTCAGATATTAGTATTTCACCCTATAAATGCTATAAAATAATTTCTTTGCTTCTTGTTCATTCAGTACTTTCGTTGAGAAACAATCTATTTGTCCTACTTTTTCTACATCCAAGTAGAAAAACAATATTGAGAATTGTATATCGTTAGATATTTATTACATTTTTTAATAAAAAAATTAACATTTTTTCTCAATATTGCCGTAACGCTATTTAGGAAGAACTGAAGAAACCGTTCCAAAATACTATTCACAGTCTGATCACCATTTAGAATATACATATTTCCAAAAATTAACCACACTGTCACAGGATACATCCCCTATCAGACGGGTTTTTTAAAAATGTTTTAATTTTACCCGCACAAATCGACGTGACGCCGACGTGAAGGCTCGTTAGTTAAGGTTTCCTGTACCTCATACATATGCACTGATAACTCGGGCTACCATAAGAACAAGAAAACATGTTGATCCCAAACATACCATAATGTTAATGTGCGAAAGTTAGGTGAAAATAACAACTAGGCCTTGTTGCATGATAGCATGACTATAACATATAGATAACTTCCAAGGTCGCCTTTATAAATGGTAAAAATATGTCAAAACAACGTACTGAAAAGCTTAAATAGGAAAACAGACGAGGTACCGAATTTGTGAACATCTATTCCATAATATATATTTTGTTTTCACGAATTTAGGCCTCCGTAATCAGAACAATAAATAGCTACACGATTTCCAAACTTTTCATATTTTTATTCCATGTTAAGTTTATATGTGTTCATTTGCAGCTAAATCTTTATATAGTAAAACAATTGACACCTTACTTAACTTGTGTTTGTTTATTGGGGTTTAACGCCGTACTTAAGGCCCAACTGGCCGAAATAAACCACCATAGACGCCTTGGCAACAAAAAAGACACAATGGACAAACGTATCATAAACAGATCAGATTCCTGTTCCCATTTAAGCAAAGCTATATAGGTATCTCAATATGTAAAGTCAATATGTAAAGTAAAACAAAAATTTTGCCTTAAGTTAAAAGTATAAATATTTTTTGCAGAAGATTCGCCATGAAATGTTCCTTGTCAGAAATTCAACTACTGCACTTCGCGTTCAATTAAAAAATCATATTTATTTTTGGAATAGCATGTTCCCAAATTGGCCTTCAAATAAAACGGAGCAAGATGTCACATCCAGGTAAAATAACTAAAACAGGTTTGCTATTGTCTTAATCCTATTGTTAGTAACAAGGTATGGATATAGGAGATTTTCCTGTAACCTAGGTCACATTAGCCGCTTAGAACCACTTAACTAAACATCTCTGGAGTTGCTCTGCAGACAGCTAAGTCTCGTTTACAGGTAAGTATTTATAGTTAAAGAAAGTTTTTGAAGAAAAGACTATAAGCTAGTACCATCGGACTTATATGCATACATGTAAGTCGCTCTGCAAACATTAGCGAAGAGTATGGCGGGTTTACGTTGGCCATGAATTTAGTAGTAGGTAATCTGCTGATACAATTTTTCCACCATTCTACATGGACATTTTGACAAAAAACAAAAGAGCTGGGTTTATTCTGTGTAACAGTGGTATACATACAGTAAAACATGGCAGTACATAAATCTAATTTATTTCACAGGAGGAGGGACATCTGTCACAATGAAGACTCTACTTATTAGTCTCCTACTGCAGGCTTTGTCTGTGTCATCATTTCCCACGACCCCAGGCCAGCCGTTTGTTTTGGACCTGAGTGGCGGATTGGGAGCACCAGGGCAAGTCATAGGCAGAGTGGATCAGTCTGGCAACATTCATTCATCCCTGAATACTATCCAAATTCAGCCTGACCCAGCCCCGATCCAGCCTCCACCGATTCCAGTAGACAATGTCAACGTGAATCAAGTGGAGCCAATCCCCAACATTACTCCAGACGTTGTCCCAACTGGATACCCTCCTGTGGACCAAACTAATCCCCCTCCATGGGACAATTTACCATTGGAGACAATTCCACCGACATTGCCTGTTGATCCATTAGTTCAACCGCCTCTTTCGAATAACGTACCAGTTGAAACAATACCACAGGTATTACCTGTTGATCCAAATTATCCTCCTTCAAATAACGTACCAGTTGAAACAATACCACAGGTATTACCTGTTGATCCAAATTATCCTCCTTCGAACAACGTGCCAGTTCAGACGATTCCACTTCAACCACCAGTACAAAACAACGCAGCAGTGTCAGCAGTGATAGACAACATTCGAACTGGTCCTTTGATTATAGACCAAGGTGGTCTTCAACCCCCACGCGCCACAAACGCCATAGGTGAGTATTGTGCTAATTAATTAATTAATTATTTCAATGGTATATTGGATTGGAAGTGTGTTGTGGTCTGCCTCAGTCTGGAGCAAGAAATACCGCTGCACATGCAGAGAGTAACTTCTGTTTTTAGTCGGAATGTCCACATGATATTATATATGGTATAACGTAACGGATGTAAATTATATTAGACTAAAAACGGCAAGATTATTTTTTTTTATTCGAGAAGCAAATTGGGGAATGTAGCACACTCATACACACACACTTTTCTACTTGAGAATAATATTAGAAACAATGAGTTTTACTAAATCTCAATTCAACAAATGGCGTATGCTTGTTCAACTAGGTCTTAGCATCAAACCATAGATATACATCGCTGTTTTATTATTCAATGTTAATGTTGCAGACTGGAGCTGTGAAGGATACAGACCTCACCCAACCAACCCTAACATGTATCAGGTGTTCTTTAACAGCCAGTGGTCAGACTATTCGTGTTTCGGGATTTTAACATGGAATCAGACCCTCTGTAGCTGCATTGTTCCTCCAGATACTGGGGCAGTTGACCCGAATTGCCCCAACAACCGTGCACACCCTACGGACAATACTAAATACCATATTAAACATTGGGGAGTGTGGTTAACCCAACCAAAGCAATGTCCACGTGACCAACTGTGGAACCAGACAGGCTGTCGCTGTGACTGGGATCCTCTTGGACCTGGATCTGTGGTAGATATCCCAGGTTAGTATTCTTTACGATTATTTATACAGTTCTAACATATTTAGTTCTCAATTGTATTCTCTTTCAATTTAAATTTTTGACATATAATAATTAACCCCGAAGCTGAGAAGGTTGACTTCCGTTAATGTTCAAGTTGAACCTAAGAGGTATTAACGCTAAATAGTTAATCAAAAATACGTGAAATAGACTATTTATTTAACTTTGATGAACATGCTTAAGTCAAGTATGACATGAAGTAGCGTACTCTATGTATACAATAAACTACTAATTGTCCCTTCGTTTAATAACTTATATAACCAATATCTCAAATTTATTACAGTTGGAGGGATATGTGACTTGATGTTTAACGCCTCTTTCACGACCTCTCTGCGTGATGACGCTAACTTCAATTCAATCGGTCGTGACCCCTGGTTTAATGTCAAGGTCGAAAATGGAACCGCCAGACTGGACAACGGTCGAATGCCTGTCTGGGCTTTCGCCAGCAATGACTTTGGGAGAGACTTTCAAGTACAGTGTAATGCTAAGTTGGACAATGTGCCATCAAACTCTAACGGTTACACCACACTTGTTTCTAATGATTGTGATTATGACCAGCCGTCGGTCTCTGTCAGCTACAGACCTTTTGATCAGAATTACAGGGTGTTTTTCAGAGACGAGTACAGTAACAGCACATTACAATGTTTCGCTCCCAGTCTTGTAAGTATTTAACTTTTGCTTCGTTGGGTGTTTGCTCGAATGTTGTATACAAAGATCGATTGACCTTTTACAACCTTTTTATAAATGTCTGTTTGATTTACAAAGTGTTAGTTTCACTTATAGGTAACCAAAAAGTGGGAATTCTTTGTTAAAAGCCTCCAGATTTTAAAAGAATAATGCAGAAACTTACTTTTGCAAAATAGTTAATATTGTCCTTTAAGAATACATTTTCTTTGAAACATAATAAACAAATGTTAAAAAACTACCAATAGCACAGTTATCAAAGGGTTGTTTTGACATCGACCCTTGTCTATAGTGATTACAAATGTAAGCTTTCGGTAGACTGCACACAGATTTCGTTTTAATCCGTCATATTTCGTCACCTAGATTCGTTTCTAGACACCCTTGATGTTATTCAAACCACTGTTGTTCTACATTGGCACATTGGTTTTAGATAATTTCTAGGGTTGAGCTATTTGTACTAAAAACTGATTTATTTCGTTATTTATACAACCTTTACTTGTATTGAAAGTTTTAAAACTTTTGCTAAAGAGGATTTCTTATTTTGAAATGTGCTTGGTTTCAACAGACTCCTTACGGTTATCAATCTGTATCACTGGAATACCAGGCGAGCAGGCTAAGTCTTAAAGTCAACGGGGCTGTGTGTCTAGAATCCAACAATTTTGGTGGTGAGTTCCTATCGTACTTACTTGATTGGTTGATAATCGATGGATCGGTCGACCAATTAAAATTGTTAAATTTGTTAAAATTGTCTTCTACCAAATATGGTGTGCTGATGCTTTTTTAGTTTGCTTTTGTTTTTTTGTTTTTTGCTGTGCTTCAAGTATTTCACTTGCATTACCGTGGTGTTCTCTTAAAATAGCTACACTGTCTAGCCATCGACAAAACATGACAGTGGTTAGTCAGACATCTTTGAGACGCCTACCCTTAAGAGCGGCATAAAACCCCAATCAATTAATCAATCTATGAGACGCCTGCACTGTACACGGTGACTGCTTGCCGGCATCTTCGTCATTGTTTTGAAAGGTTTAATTTGAGGGCAGGCGCAATTGCTTGAAGTAATCACTGTTGGGTTTTTCATTTTTTTTACATTTAATTTTCACAAAACATGAATCTGGGGAATGAGAAAAAAAAAAACAATACTACCGCTGATAAGCATAATTGTAAAAAAGTTTAATGAGTTAAATAACGTTTATTCCAGGGAACATGGCCATTTCCCGCTGTCCTTTTTATTTTGGTGGTGATGGACGTCAACAATTTATGACGGGAAACATGGATGACGTAAGTTTAAAACGTGTTGCACCGATTGGTTGCAAGTCGTGTTGGCTTATCTAGATATCTGTTTGTAGTTTCCTTGTTGTGGGTTTGCTCCAATGGTTTTAGTGTAATGCTGACAAACTGCTGCCTTCTTGATATAATTGAGGGTAGTTCTGTCGCACTATAACTAGCTACACTGCCACTTATTCTTTGAGTGATTGACGTATTCGTTAAATCGCAGATTGGTTAATTCATACGCTAAATAATGTCTTAGTATATTTCACTTGTTACGGTCGTGTACTCCAACATTATTTGTCCAACCTAACCGTGCCATAATTCTTATCCTTTGTTGGGAGGACAATGATCATACAATTAGTTGACGTCATCATTGGAGTAAATTGTTTACTTTAGCGAAAATACCATGGCTTCCAATTTCCAAACACATTTAAAAATGAAATAAAATTGAATATACAAGACTGAGTAAATAATGGTGTCATCAAATTGCAGATGCATTTTTTTCCAACTGTGACAGACCACTTTTATCACATCAGAAATCACGTTCAGTTTTAAATAACCACATCGTTACCTTTTGATATAATTAAGTTTTAAATATTATTGGCACGACTTAATCACGACACCAACAAGTTATACTAAAACCTAATCTGAACGTTGGAAAAAATGAATGTCCGTTCCATGATAATGGTAAATGACCCACAATTCACTTGCTCATATCTTTCAAGTTTTAATATTCAACTTTCTCTCTTTTCAGATAATCGTTCGACGCTTTTGTGTGGAAGCTGTTTGAGAGCAAATACGTTTAAATTGATTATGTGATTCTATGTTTTTGTAAATTTCTCCGGTGGACTGTTCTTTTCTAAAAATAAACGTGGCTAGCAATCTCCCATACCCGGATGCCTTGTTGATAAAATTAAATAATTTAATTTTCATTGTAAGTGTCTGGAAAACGTGGAAGGAGCCTGTGCACAGTTGTACATGTTTCCAGATACCGAGATAAAGAACGTGGACCGGTGGCTGTAATTGAATAGCGAATGGATTAGTAACATTTCGTTTTTGGACAGCCTACTCATTGTCCCGAGCTCCAAGAAAATAAAGATTATTTGTTTGTTGACAAAATAATGGGGTTTCTTCGTCTATTCTTTTAATCCATATACTCTATTAATCGAACATTGCATTGAATGTATAATTGTTTTATTTATTATTTGTGAAAGATTAACATTTTTTGGTGATGGTTCAACTTGTGACTACACTCAACAGAAAATGAAACAGACTGGTGGATGATTTTGTATTTTATTAACCCAACTAGTCTCTAGCGTAATAGTAGCTATTGAAGTTGATCTAAAAGATATTCAGCAGCCTTGCTAGGACAAGTTAATTAAAATATGTGCAAACTATCTCTTATTGTTCGTAACAGCATTGAAAAAACGAGGCAAACTATTCGCGAGTATTTCGTTTTAATTTCTTTTAAACGTGATGTAAGTGGAATAAAGGCTTTAAATGAGATTTATCTCTGACAGACTATAAACCCTTTTTACATTGATTAACAATAGGGCTCTTCATCCTGAAATACTCCTGAAATGACCACAACTATTTGATATTCTTGTTTGATCGAGCTATTCTTACATATATACATCTCTGTTCGTGCCATGGTTTAATCCCACTGCCATATTCAGACACGAAAGCATTGACAAGTTATCTGTGTACAAATTGAATCTTATATTACAGCTAACACCCTAATAAGATAGTAGTAGATATTTCCGAATGCGGGTGGCTGGAGGGGGATCCATGTTGCTTTCTGAGCTAAAGCGGAACAGGAAGCCGACCTGTTTGTGATGTCTTTGCATTGTCCTGCATTTGTCATGTGGTGTTTTTTTGTTGCCGGTTGTGTCTGGGTGGTTTCCTTCATCCGCTGTGCTGGAAAACTTTTGTGTGAGTGAAATAACCCCAAGAACGGCGTTGAACCCCAATCAAACAAACTAACCAAATCGAAACAAGTTTGTAACATAAACACTCATTAACTGGTGTACCCTGATCTGCCCCGATTTAGTTTTACTTACCTAAAAATAACACTATACGGTTGTGTTGTTGCGTAATGTTGTAATACACCCTTACGTTATAGGTGCAATGCACAAGAACACTTTTCGAATGCCAGGCAGTCATGACACTCGTCTAGTGTAACGGATTCTCTTCTACTTAATTCACACACGCATCCATGAAACTATGCAGGTTTTTTTGAAGAACGTTATTTTATTATTTACTTTCGTGCAATACCCTTACTGGACAACTGCTATCTTGATTACGTCCAGGGTAATTGAAAAACTAGAAAAAAAACAAGGTAGATTCTGTTCGGGAAATTAATAAATGAGGAAAATACCCATAGCTCACATTACGTGATATATGATCGCTATACACCAATTACCAATTGCCACTCACGCATGTTTAAGAGGGGATTTTTAAACTCGACTTTTCAAATTAACACCGGTGACGTTGAAGGGTGTTTTCCTTCACTCATTGCTCTAGTATGCTGTCGTTTAAACTAAATAATAAAATAGGTAAAGCGTGGAACCCCGATCAAACAAGCATACTTTAAGCTTGTCATACTGTCAAGACTTGGATCTGTCAGAGGAGTGGAATAAAATAATCATTACCAGTATAATGTTATTACTGGCTAGTTGTAGCAGGAAATACGATGCTGTGTTATCCGTTGTCGACATTATGAAAGGGACATATAACATATCCGTTCACACAATATGCAAAAAAAAAAGTTCAGGCTATTCCATACATTACTAAAGAACATTTCCCCTACACTGTCATTTGATGTCATAATTCTTGTTTGAGTGGCAATAAGCAGTTGGGATGATAACACCATAAGACTTTTCAACTTCTTTTCAAATAAACCCAGAAGTTGAAAATCCATAGCGTCTCTCTTATTATGTTGTCATAATTCTTATGTGACCTAATCACGACCAAACCACATGTGAACAATGGAGAGATCGAAGCTCTCTTAATTCTCCCCATTGGCGTATTTTGCAAAATCCAGAAAGAGACAAGTAGTCAATCAGTATGGAGACAAATTGTACACGTGAGTCGACCGAAAGTTTATATAGCGAGCTTCCTGTTGCCCTGGTGCTTTCAGAGCTAAAGAGGGACAGGAAGCTGATGTGTTTTTGGTATCTTTGTAAGGCCTATACTGTTATCTGAGTATCCTGTATTTGTCCTGTGATGTCTATATTTGTTACCAGTGGTGTCGAGGGTGGTTTCGTTTGCCCATTTGTCCTGCACGGCGTAATATGGGAGAAAAAACCTTAAGTACCGAGTTAAACCCCCAATCCAAAAATGTATAGTAGCCAAATGAATCTGGTGACAGACTCGATCCCGACACGTAATTCTTACTTTCGTATATGGAGATCAGATATTATATTATGTAATGTGGTAAAGGAGGAATTATTGAGCTGAACTTATGTTTCCGTCATAGATGGAGGAAACACGGCAATAGTGTTTATAAAAGCATCTTTGTTCGGGGGGTATAAGAAAAACCAAGGTCACTTTGTCTTTCATTCATGATTTGAAAAATGGCATTCAGTCCATTTACGTTTGGGCTTTAAATATTCTGTTTACCATGCCGGTGCTTTGATCAAGGCTGAGTCAGACACGCGGGCGATTAATCAGATCTTTTATTCGTTTAATGTAGCCGTAATTGTTTTCACCCTGTTAACGTTCAATGTTTCTTAACAACAAACAGCTGTCTAATGTCACAAAAAGATGGAGTCACTTTTTCTTAGGCTCCTTTCCAGTCACGTGCTCTCTATCTCGTCTATCATAAATGTCCGAATGAATTGTTCTTTGTTCCCGTTCTCGAACAGCTCTATCTCTTTTGTTCTTCTAAACAATCTTTTCTGAATATCACCTAAGAAGCAAAATAAAATGATTATATCAAGGATTGATATATTTATTTTCCTATTATAAAATTAAAATAACACTAAACAGTAAAACTATCTTAAAACCCGTCTTATCTCACTTATAACGTGGACAACCCACAAGCCTACATATTATGTTCGGTGTTTGTAACAATACAATACAATGAAAATTATATTGAAAGATTAACCTCTCGATGTCTCGGTTGATTGATGAATCACTCAGTCAGTCGATCAATTTGTATACAAAACATGATGACCCAATTCTTTTATTGATTAAATCATTTCTTTTCTGTTGTTTGTAACTTACCTCGTCAAACCATCCGTCAAAATGTCGACTTCCCAATCCCATAAAGCACGCTGTCGGTAATAGGTCAGCTATTAAACAGATATTTAAATGATTTTAGATACTTTAATAAATAAATAAATAACGGAATAACTTGACTGCAATCTGACACAAACCTGCCTCTGCTATTATAAATTCAGAACGGTCTTCGGTTGTGTTACAATTAACCCAACAAAGGAAAACTTGTATTTTCCCCTCATATATACATGTAATCCGCATTAGTAATTCTAATGTATATATGGACCCGATTGTCTGAAATAAAATCTATTCTATTCTCCTATTCTAACAGATTGTTTCCCGTATATTGCATGTGTGCCTTACATGCGACCTGTTATAAAATGTCTATAAATCTTTTTTCGATACAATAAAGACGCAATATGTAATTTTCTACTGCTCTTAAAATGTCAAATTTTATTCGATCTTGATTTTGAGCTTTCAGGAAATACTTTTTCGGGGCATTTTAAGGGCATTATAATTACGTTGCCCTGTAAATATATCTAACCATTTCCATGCATATATTACAATGATGCGTCATATACTTTCTGAGGTGTAGGAATCTTGAGTACATATTTGACATTTTATAAATGCTGATTTGGAGCAGATGCTAGAAACTTGTATATTTGTTTCTAAACATGCAAGAAGTATCTTTTTACAGCACTTACTTTCAAAAAGGGCCCCGAAACACTCGATTCCGTCTACAGTCAGGGTCAAGAGTTCATTGAAGAATACCATCTCAAGTCTATGAAACGAGTACAATTTCTGTAAATGAAATACATTTTGTGTCCATTAGAATGCATTCGATTCCACAGCACGTCTGCGTTATCCAAAAACACTATATTTGATTTATATAGGAACGATATGCAGGCAGTATGACAGGGATAACGGTTGTTTCAATGTTAACCTACGCTACCTATGTTTTGATCAACTACAATGGATTGAGATAAACAACAGAATGTTCTATAGAATACACTATTCTTTTCATTTGAGGAACACATTCATTCTCTCTCCGTTAGTAGCATTCATCACGACAGAAAGAAAATAAAACAAATTTTAATGTTGCTGACCGGAAATGGATTGTTATATTCCGGTTTTTGCAGTAGCCTTGTGTTAACCAGATTATTTAGTTGTGATAATTCTTGGGTTGATATTGCAGTGGTGATATGCCAAACTTTAATACAATTGAAAATAGCTTCATAAGAACGAAATAATAACAGTCGATTCGATAAAAAGAGTTTAAAAAAATCATAAATACTCAATCGGAGGCACGACAGACACATTCAGCTTTGTATGGTAGAGCATGGCACCGTACAAGTAGAAATGCGTGTGTTAAAAGGCTGACAAGAAGGGTACCAGATAATTAAAAGCGCACTATTCTTTTATAGCCACCCGTTCAAAAATGGCGTAAAACAACAAAGTATAGCATAATTACGTCATTTGGAGAATTGCATTCCATTATTCGGGATACATTATAATCTCTGAAGAAGACTCTATAGCGTCCATCCGTCGGGCGGAATTGGATCGAAAGGGTCCTCGGCCCGATTGAACATCGGTCATTACCAAGCAGAACAATGTTTCTTTTTTCGTCAGTCGTTTTTTCATTTAACTTGAAACGAAACTCTATTTGAATTGACCCGCCTAGAGGATTACTTCCGGTAAACCACAACGGCATTCGACCATTTTCAATGCGAACGGCGCCATTTCTTGAGCCTGGGCATTGTGCGTCCATTGTAACCGATGTCCAGGGTTGACGACCAATTGCAAGTCTGAGAGGGCCATCATCCACTACAGCTTGGTCAAATGTAGCGTTGAATATAGGGAAGCAAGGCGTGGAAACTGCAGGACCACCTTTTGTTGACAGAAAATAAAGGCATATGATAATTAAATGTCTAATGTCAGCAAATATCTCCTAGATTTGCATTACAAAGGACGAAAGTAGAGAACTACTCCTAGATATCTACTGGTTTACTGGTTGGAATACAAAGCTAATTTTTAGCCAAGCGACACTATACTCATTTCTGTATATAGACTAGACAATATTTGATAGGAGATCTGGACCATTCATTTACAAACTGAGGCGCTCCATCAATAGGCACTTCTGCCATGCAACCAAAACGCAAATTCTTACTTCTGGGTTTGGACTTTAACAAGCCTAACCCTAAACCTATACCGAAACTAACCTAACCTAACCATAACCAATTATAAAATTCTCACTTCCCATCCCACAATTCTTGCTCTTGTGTCCCAAACGGTGAAACCATCTCAAGGCTACATCATAGGAAACACGTCACACTCAAGAAATATTAATCTAACTTGTTCATTGAAATGATAACAATGTGAAAAGTTGTTGAAATATAAAGTATGTTATATGTTTGACGAAGCAGTGAAGATAAACTTGAGTTATTCAAGATTCTTGAAGCTGATGAGAAATTTATTGCAAGTGTACAAGTTTTACCATTTAAATATATAGTTTTTGCACAGTAGCTGATTAAAAAAAGGGATATGGATTTAAAAATTCGTTTGTACACGTGAGTTAGTATTGTTCTTATTTGTCTCTCTGTGTGTGGTTTTACATATATATCCTTGCCTACCCTTAGCTGGATTCCTGGCTACTTCTTCGAGGATTTCTGGGTCCCAGTCACACCAGCAGTTACTTTGGTTCCAAACCTGGTTTGGCGGACAACTGAGAGGTGCTGTCAGCCAGACTCCATGAACTCTTCTCTCGTATTTTGTTTTATCGGCAGGGTTGGGCCTGTGATGTGGGCAGTCGGGGTCTTCTATGTCCACCACACGGGCTTGGCACGAGCAATCCTTCTGGCTCCAAACCAGAGGGTCCTGGCATGTAAAGTTGTAGTATATTCCAGCGGAGAACAATTGATATCGTCGTTCTTCTTCAGTAGGTCGGAAGCCTTGGCAGTCTGAAAATGGCAAACGGTCTTGGTAGATCTTGATTTTAACACAGTTTAGGGTTACTACACTACACTGAAGCACAGACAATACTCATTAGAAAGTCGTTCATATTTTCCTTGATCTTATTAATCTGATCGGTGATGTGCACTGAAAACATTCTCACGATATACACTTACTAAGCAAGATGCTTAAGATTTATCTAACATCTGTGTTACCATATTTAGAAACGCAGATGCGTCAGTATTGCAATATGTTTTAATAAATTATGGGTAACGAATTGGAAACATATTTATGCAATTCTATTTTGATTTCTTACTGCAGCTGCTAAATCTTGGTATAAAACTATGCTCTATTCAATATTTTCGTTTATATTTCATAGACATGTTTTTATCTAAACCATATATTCCGATGGCAAAGTTAACCTCTGGCGGTTCCGAACATAAAGAGAACACATTTAGACACAAATCCAAAATATGCCGCTTACAGTCGTTTGTGTTGTTTGTTTTTGGAGCCTGCGTACTTTCGGACCCCACTAAGACTCCTTTGGTGATCACGAATCCTTTTTGTTCAGATGCTGGAGTAGGTAGAGCTGCTGTTGTTGTTGTCGTAGTTGTTGTTGTTGTTCTTCCTGGAACGTCGTCTATCTCTCTTGGTGCTAGAAAATAATATGTAAACTTTTGATTCGGTCCACTATTCTACTTAGTTTAACGCAACATAAACTCTATATTTCTTCCAATGTCCAAAATAGGACCGGACATTTCAAGCCTAAACATTTAGTAGATTATCTATTGCAACATTTTGTTTTATTCTTATTTTGAAATCATTTACTTTCATGATTATTTAGTTTTAGTAGGGCTTAAATATATCATAAAACGTCAGACAGTTGAAATCAAACGTAAAAGAAAGCAAACAAACTTGTGCAGCTACATGTTGTGTACATTTTATACATTATCTATTAGAGTATTTTGTTTTGATCCAATTTTGAATTTATTAACTTTCATGATTATTAAAGGGGGAGACCACCCAAAAACCATATTCTATCAATAAGTTAAACTTTTTGCGTGTAATACAATACATTAATTTCCATTTTCATAATCTGATCGTAACTCTGGTTATCATTCATTAAAGAGGATCACAACAGCAGACTTCACTGATCTATCATTAGATAGTTCAAAATTGGCTGACTAACCAGAGTGCAGGAAAACTTGGCAGCACAGGATTTGATGACTCAACTGGTTCTTG
>JAVFBW010102997.1:0-16533 GCA_034783835.1 Mopalia ciliata
GCAGCCCTGTTTGTTCATTAAGCTGTAAAATTTAGGGTTCTCCCCTTCAGCAGCCCTGTTTGTTCATTAAGCTGTAAAATTTAGGGTTCTCCCCTTCAGCAGCCCTGTTTGTTCATTAAGCTGTAAAATTTAGGGTTCTCCCCTTCAGCAGCCCTGTTTGTTCATTAAGCTGTAAGATTTAGGGTTCTCTCCTTCAGCAGCCATGTTTGTTCATTAAGCTGTAAGATTGAGGGTTCTCTCCTTCAGCAGCCCTGTTTGTTCATTAAGCTGTAAAATTTATAGTTCTCTCCTTCAAAGGCATATTTGTTCATTAAGCTGTACGATTTAGGATTCTCTGTTCTGACAGCCCTGTTTGTTCATTAAGCTGTAAGATTTAGGATTCTCTGTTCTGACAGCCCTGTTTGTTCATTAAGCTGTAAGATTTAGGATTCTCTGTTCTGGCAGCCCTGTTTGTTCATTAAGCTGTAAGATTTAGGATTCTCTGTTCTGACAGCCCTGTTTGTTCATTAAGGTGCATGATTTAGGGTTCTCTGTTCTGACAGCCCTGTTTGTTCATTAAGCTGTTAGATTTAGGGTTCTCTGTTCTGACAGCCCTGTTTGATCCTGAAGCTGTAAGATTAATGGTTGCTCAGTGACAGGTGCTCCAATCGGTTATTTAGTAGCTACTCACATTTCCTTAAAAAGACTTTATAATTTTCAAACCCCTATAAAGTTTGTTGTAATCTGCTGTCTTCAAACGTTAGAAATACAAGGCAAATATAGCACTACAAACTGCATTGATAAAAATGCAGATGTTTACAATGAGATTAAAGTAGATTTCCCTTTAAAAATTCCTTTAAACCAGCTTTTTTTCCAAACAAATTGCACTACTTAAAATGCCTTTTAAGTCATACAAGCAGTCATGTCTAAGTTGGACTTACTCAAGCAATGCAAATTTAAGTTGTGACCTGTTTTACCAGCTAAAGTGGATAACACTAGAAAAGCAAAAATACAGCTTCTTAATGGATCAATGGTAATTAAAGACAAGCTCACAGACACCCATCATAAACAGTGGGTTCTATTGAAGACTCATTTAAACTGGTGGACTGCCTGTTTTGAATTGCATATTATAAACATCTGCAGTCACACTTAACACTTTATCTGGTCCCCTGAGTTTCTGAAAAATTGCTGTCACTAAAATGTATTTACAACAACAATGTTTGTTGAAGTCCAAAGCCACACAAAATGGAGGATATCTGAAGACCTCCTACAGCCTTAGCAATAAAGACAAACCCCTGTTTTTTTGAAGTTCAGGTTTTTTTCCCACCTGACCCAGAAAGTCTGAAAGCTCTATTCTGTGGTGGTTGCTTACAGGACCTATGTAATTATACCATATGAACACAAAAACACCCATTTAAAACCACACACAAAAATGGGAGATTTCCTTGTTACTCAAGTCCTGTCTGATAACATGCTTGAAATACTGTAAAACCACTGACCATCTAACAGACCTAATAAGGTACTGTCACACACACACAAAAAGATCTAAACAAATTTAATAACAGTCCAATACCATTGCTGACTGGAAGCCACAAAAGAAGTAGAACACTGACTCTGACTGAATGACCTAATGCATGTGAGTAAACGTTTATAGTGATATTAACTCAGCATGTGCACATTAAAAGTGCCTAAAGCATTAAAACTGACTGTATTTGCGCATCTAGATCACATGTCTTGTTACACGAAGTTCATGTGTGTTATGTAACTAACTAAAATGCTCTGCAAGTTGACAATTCACAGTAACCTTTAAATTCTATTTAAATGTAAAGGTCAAAGCGGCAGCTTATTCACCAACAAACTGTAGTGGTATGCTGGGCCTTACACAATTTAAACAGCTGTAAAAGGAAAGCTGAGCTGAACTTAAGAGCTTTTTAGTGTTATACATTGAAGAATTGCAGGTGTATTTTTTGTGATTTCCATGACATAGTTTGAACTGAAATTACACAGTAAGTTTATATAGGTGTATCGTGTTCAATATAGTATCTACATTTAGTTACATTTATTCAATAATAATAAATAATGTAAATAACTAAAATTTGATAAAAATTAAAACAAACCACTGTGAATAATTTATGTATGGTAGAGTTTTTTGTGTTTATAGCAATCTCCTAAAACAACCACAATGGTCAATTATAAAGTGCAGTGTTAAGTGCATTCTTTACTCCGTGGATACAAGTGACTGTAGCGTTAACAATGGAGACCTACACTAAATATGGACTGGTGTTACTTGGGTTTAGCATCATACTCAAGGGCATTTCACTTACATAGTATATGACAACTGACAATAGATTGTACTGTAAGTCTTCATACTGTGTCTTACTTACATACAGTGAAAACCGTGAGGTTAAGTGTCAATAATAATAATAATAATGTAAATATCTGGTTTCAATAATAATAATAATAATGTAAATATCTGGTTTCAATAATAATAATAATGTAAATATCTGGTTTCAATAATAATAATAATAATGTAAATATCTGGTTTTGTTATAACTGTTGCAGGTTTCTCACCTGTATACCAAATTCACCTTGTCAAATAAAATTATTATTAATGGAAATTAGAATTTCTGTTCATCACAACTGCTTGACTTGTTTTTCCCTTTAGTTATTTTGTCCATATGTTCCTGCTCTAAAATAGTAAACAGATTCTGTTTGTATTTATGTATCCTTTTACCAAACAAAAATTAACCAATGAATGTAAAGGCAACACAAGTACATGAGAGCTGGAATTACAATACAAATGCTTTATACTCTAAGTGTTATTTGTAACCTAACACGACTGAGGGATTTTAACAATGCAATCGTTCAAGTGGCTAAAGGTATGTTAAGGTTTGCTGGCTAGAGATTTAACATCGTACTAAACTCTATTCTAACTATATGACCACCGATTCTTTATTCCTTACTCTGCCTCACTTAAACACCAAATCCCGGATGGGCGGATTTCAAAATCTGGTTTAAATGTCTGGTACAAATTTAAGATTTGATCATGGGCAAGATAGGAAAATTTGAACGGCTGAATTGGTCAAAGAGAGGATTTATGACGGGCAGATTTCCCCTGGATCGAACCTTGTCCAAACCATCCCCAGGATTGTCAAAGCCCCGTCAAAAGTAGGACAATCAGTAGTCGGACACGCTAACAACAGAATTAAGGATTGAGACTCCAGAATTTAAGATGATATTCAGCGAGTTTAATACAATTTTTTTTTTATTTTGTAGGGAAAAAAATTTAACTCAATATGAGCAAAAAACAGCTGGTCAAATATGATTAATAAAGACTGCAGACAATGCAACAAAAACAGTTTATACATTTTCCTAGCTTTTGAACACAATTGTTATGTTGCTGCTCTTTCAAGATGTTTGGATTGATTTATGTGTAACACCTTTCTTACAGGTATTCCACTTATGGACAGGAGATATCCACAATAACAAAACAATAAAATGTCAAGTATTATACTCGGTTAAATAATACTCCTCCAGTACAGATTAAAGACAGCTACAGAATAACATTGCATAAGATTTTTACAGCTTATCCTTTGTTTGTTTTATTGGGGTTTAACGTCCTACTCTCTTATATGATGTACCAGCCCAATGGGTGAAGGAAACCACCCTTGACACCACTGGCAACAAACAAAGACAAGACGGGACAAATACAGGACGACAAAAACAAGACGCAATCCAGACAGCACAAACAGATCGGCTTCCAGTTCCCCTTTAGCCCTGAGAGCACCAGGACAACATGAAGCTCCCTCCAACCGCCTGCGCTTATCCTTTGAAGATAATTTGAAAACCTTCATGAATCATAGAATAAGGGGCAAGCAAATCAGCTCATTTATAAAATCAACTTACCCTTCTTGATTTTCCCCCAAATTCTCCCTCAAGGAATTTCTTGCGGCGGATATTTTTCATTGAGATACTGTGTTGCATTTTGGACAGCTGATTGAACTGTTGCATTGCTATTGATAAAGTTGATAAATCTCCTGTTGAAAAAAACAGACAAACCACAGAATTATAAAACGACGAAATTAAAAAGTTTGGTGAACATTTATTTCAGTATTAAAGCCCTCAAATGAGTATAATATTGTGAGTTATGACAAAATAAGTTTTTGAGAGGGTATATTCAAAACATCTCAGTGGAGCATTGATAAAATTATATTTCAATAGCAGCAACGAGCAATTAAGCACAATAACAAAACCAACACTCTCCATTAAGCCTCAAGAACATATTGTGTAAATCACTAGATCAAGCTAATAAAAAATAGGATTGATTGTTTGATTGGGGTTTTATTCCAACGAGTGAAAGAAACCACCCTCAACAAAAAGGGCAACCACCAGAGAACACTTCACATTCACCATCAAATTGTTATTTTCTTGCCTCATAGTTCTGAGAGCACCAGGGCAACAAGGAGCCCTCTCTCCAAAATGCATGGTAGGAAAATTTTGAACATTGAAAATAAAACAATCTTTAAGTTGTAGACCCAAACAGTACAGCTGTGGGTAGCTGTCACAGTACGGATTCAAACTCATTCATACAATTCTAACCGTATATAAAGTGAAATTCATCTTTCAGGTTATAAAAATATTTCTCACTGTAGATACATGTATCCTCCATTATAAAATCCAGTCCAATAAATCCGTGTGATATTCCTTCATATAAATGTAATATATGATAATGTATATGATATTGACAGAGAAATCTAATTTGTGACGTGCTACTGTCAAACTTCTAATGGTAGACCCGTGGCTCATGATAAAATAATGGCTTTGACATTTGCCGTCAAGCACTCCTACACAACTGACAGACTCACACCTCAATTCAGATCAACATCAGGAGATATTTCCCCTGAAATAACCCACAAGCTCACAATGATCATCTACTCATTGTGATTAATATCTGAAGCTACACCATTGTTACACTAATAATTTGAAAAGAAAATGGACACATTACCGATAGCTACATTATTAACAAAACTGTTCTCAATCAAAAATACAATTTAGTTTCACTTATATGATTTCCACAATGTTTGGACACTATTAACACAACCAAGATTTGAAGCGTTTCCATAATGGTGGGAGAATGATCTTAACAATAACGCGATAATTAGGATAATCAAAGACCGAAAGATCAAGTGCTTAGCAACTAGGCCCTGTCATACAACTGAGTGACAGTCGACTTAAAAATGTCTGCAAATCAGGCCTTGGTGATATCTCATCAATCGTTAATTTGGTGTAACACCACAGGACACAAAACCTGTCAAATCTCTTTGAAAACAAATTTGAAATTTGCACCTAAATTGTTTTGTTACTCATACTGCAATCTTTAATTATGTAGTCAAACACAACACAATTTTGTTTTAGCAAAAACTGAGGCAAAGAATGCCAAAATTTTATGTAAATGTAAATTTATGTAAAATGAAAGTGTATAAATTGAGTATTTACTATGTGTGAGAACCTTGAGGAAATAGAGGGGAGAGGTGAAGTGCTAGTTAAGTTATATAGACCATCAGGAAGTGAACATGGGCTGTAATATGTATGAATATGAATCATAAAGCAAAGGAACTTGAAGCATGATGAGATTTAAATTACAGTATCCTTTTCGCATGTAAAAGCTCACATAACCTAGCTAAACTTCTGTGAATATCAAAAATGTCCTTGTGTAAATATTCTAACTCCTGTGTACTAGTATACTAATAAGCAATGAATGAAATTTCTTTAAATAATAATTGATCACTATATTGTATTACTCTCTGGCTTCCACACACTGACAAGCGTAAAATAACTAAACTGTATTTTACTTTTTTTTAATTGGACGACTAACAAAACTTTTGAGTTTTTACATTTCTTTTTGTTTGTGATGGTTTAATAGCCCGAATTACAGATAAAAGAAACCACATACACATATCTTGTTTTTGTTTTGTTATTGAGAACTTGTGACTGGTTCATAATTTCACATTAATACACATGTGAGAGGAAATCCCTGTTAATAATAACTGAATTTGCTTGCTTGAATAAATACCTAACTTAAGGCTATTGAAAAACTAAAATGACTTTATAAAATTGTAATGCTGACATTGAAAGAAACCAAGAAGGAAATCAAAGGAAAACCACTGAAAAAAAATGTCAACAGTTATTAGTATCCTCTATAAAATAAGATACAAAGTAGGTTGACCTTCAACCTTTGTGATCTCTCTGGACCGCAGGACTAGTACGAATAGCTGTTCGCCAAGCAGGAGAAATGATACAGATATAAACACATACCCAGATCTGAATTATGGCGTTCTGATCTTGGTCGTCGAGAGCATCTGGAATTAGTTCCGTCTGAGTTTCCATCTACTGACATCGCCCACCGTACAGTACAATCTGATTTTGGTCGTTCCTGATGACGTCTCGACATTTCTCGTCTTACTACCTGGTTACCCTGGAAACAAAGAATGACAGTAAATAAGTCTATTTGTAAATCTCTTCTTGTACAATATGACACGTGTCTTAGAAATCTAATTATATACATTTAGCAAAATTAGGGAATCCCCAAGGGAAACACAGGTAAAGAAAATATTTATTGTAAACAGGTTGTTCACAGTCTTATTTTCACCTGATAAATAATTGCAAGTAATTGATGGGTACACTTTGATTATTTTAACCTCCCTACAAGCTGGACAAACTGGAGTTTAACATTAAAAATGTGGCAATTTAACAAATTTGCCTAAAAATCAGCTTATTGCATGCTCCCCTCGAAAATCATGCCGCCATGCAGCCCATGGTCGTGTGAAATCCTATGTCTGGTGTGAAATGAAAAATTTCAGTCTGTAAAACTTTTGTATTATTATAATTTTTTATAAACACTTTTTTTTCTTGTTGCGATTTTGAATTTATTGCATAAAATATTTTTTTCTAACCGTATTTGCCATAGGTAGAATCTGGTGAGAAATTTTTGATCTCAAAATTAGTGGTCGCAACAAATTTAAAATTTTTTCCAGGGGTGATTGCATGATAGAAAATAACTACCTTGACAAAGAATATAACAAACAAATCTTCAAACACAATATAATAAAAGGATGTAAAACATGGCTGACTAATTGTGCAGAATGTGCATGGCTGAGCCCCTTGCTGGCACTGTCCAGCTATTGTGATTCAGTTTTAACACCAAACTTCAGGATAATTAATCCATATGGCTGGTGCCACTTCATCTGACAATGTTGGAGAAAATCTTAATGGCAAGACTAACTATTACCGAAAGATTTCATAAAAAGTGCCTCACTATTTACAAATTTTGTATTGTCCCCTTCATAACCTTGTATACTCACTGTACATCTATCCTGTCAGAGTGAAGTCAATACCAATGATTGTTTTGTGTAAGGTAATTGTCAGATCTCTTAATCTATTTAAATCCCACCTGTACATAATGAGTGCAGGTCACCGTGACATGATACATATATTTTTAACAGGTAACTAAATGCCACACACACAATGCTTAAGGCTTTAAAAGGGACCATTGCTGTATCTACACAATGAAGTTTAAGATGCTAAGGGTTTTGACCTTACAGGATAAGCTTAAATTCAGAAGTTATTTAAGCTATTATTGTAGTATTTTTGGAACTATGTGATATGTTGGTTTCTTTGTTTCTTGTGTCTTGTGTAATGTTTTGTTGTCCTTACCCCAATTACAGGTCATTGAATTTTGGGGCTGGCTTTTCAAGTGAAATCGACACCAATAGCTTCTGCACAATGGTGACTTCTTACAGGACAAATAGTCTTTTACCTGCAGACAACTTGGTAAATGTATAGGACTATATTTACAATTAAAAATAATTTAATGGGCTCAAAAATATTAAATATTAGAAATTGCAGCAAAATTGTGTGGGTATGTTATAAACTGGGTTTTCACCATGGTTATTCAAACAATCTCTCAAGCAACTTGTGCTGAGATTTTTCCGGCAAAACCTTAAAATGGGTCATCTAAAATGTTGTGAAATAACCTTGTTGATTGTTTTTAAATAAATAAATGAGCTTTTGTGAAATATAAAGTGCAATTGCTTTACAATACAATCTTCATTTAGAATTGGATGACAAAATTGGTCAAAATCAGTAGCAAAAATTTAGATGAAAACTGCAAACAATTTGTGAAATCTATAATTTAAATCAGTCCTCCTAAATTAAGTTTGCGTAACCTAATTCTGTCCATTCTACACATCACAGCCTGCACAGGCCTGACCAGGGAGCAGACAGTTGCTTGGGCCGGAGCCAAGTAACATTTGAAAGTAAAACCCAGAAGCTTAGTTGGATAAGTAACACATTCATGATGTGTTATGGATGTTGGCAAGAGAGGAATCTCAGTCAGACTTACAAACATTCCCATTACTATTAAAATCACCCCCAACTGTAGAATAATTTACAAATTACAGGAACTATTAGAACAGCATGACCTCCATAGTCTTAGCTAGAAACTTATCTACCTGTCATTTGGGATGGGCAGATTTCTAAAAATGGTAATAATGACAGGTAGAAATTCTAAATTTTGACA
Source organism: Mopalia ciliata (assembly GCA_034783835.1). NCBI lineage: Eukaryota > Metazoa > Mollusca > Polyplacophora > Chitonida > Mopaliidae > Mopalia > Mopalia ciliata. Next base: position 8,558 of record JAVFBW010102997.1, read on the forward strand.
TGGAAAAGACAGAATAGGAATTTCTGAAAGGCAGATTTCCAATCATAGCTAAGACAGCGGTGACCTGCAAATATTTTACCTGTGTTCTCACCTTTAAAGATTCACTGCTGGAATGGGCACTGGAATCATTCTGTATTCCGCTATCATTGCTATTACTGGATGTCACATCTCGGTGAAGGAAATGATTTCGTAAAGGATCCATGGTAACAACATCTGACCTGGGTGTCAATTTTTGATTATCACTATCAGAATATTCTTCTGTGTGTGATTGGTCAGTGAAGTGAACAGAAAATGAGCTGCTTCGAGAGTAGGGTTTTTGGCGGACAGGTAGTGAAGGGCATGGGCTCCGGACAGGTGAAGCATTTATAGAATTTACACTGACATCGTCCTCTTCTACTTCAGGACAACTTAAAGTCTTGTTGTTGTCATGAACAGGAAGCTGCTCAGAAAACGATACCGGTTTTTCTGAACGATAACCAATCAGTTCACCAGCTGTAAGACTTCTCCTGAGACGCCGACTTGAAGCGTACGGCGAACCAGGGACGGAATCAATATCACTGTCCACTTGAAATTTGGCCAGTGGTGCAGAGTCTTGGTCTAAAGGTTCACTACTGACACTGTCACTATCTTTAGCTAGTTTAATTAGATCTTTACTTCCTCGACGGAGAATAGATTTGAGGGCAGGAAATTTGAAAAATGATTGATCCTTCAATGGACTTGTAGCTCCTCGATCCTTATCGCGATCATTAAATGATCGATGTCGGCGCAACATCCTTTTTATAATACCTGGACTCTTAGCTTCTTTTGTTTTATCAAAACTTCTGTCACTACTTCCAGAATTTGAGATATTATCACTTTCGTCAATAAAACTGCGCTCTTCCAAAATTGGTGAGGAAACATTAGCCTTAATAGAAACAGCGACTGGAATAGCGCCTCTTTTCTGAGCCGCGTAGAAACTGGCATTGCGTTGAAGCCGTGGACATTCAGCCAATAGCTGATTCCTCTGGCATCTTCCGATTGTATGATATTTAAAGCTCTCGTCATCATCAGCATCCAGTTGGTCAGAACAATGTAAGGATATATCCACCATACTCTGTTGTCGTGGCAACACAAAATGGTGGACGGGTCCAGTGAATGGTGACCATGATTCGTCCTCCTTAGGAAGCACAGCTGCATCCATGGCATTTTGATACGATGATGGTCGACCTGGTGTAGAGTAAATTTCCTCATGGTTCGCTGGAACATCGAGGTTCTTACGTTTGAGAACTGGCGATTGTTCAGGTGACATGTTCATATCTGCAACGTTACGAGGATCACAGACTGTATGTCCCATTCCGCGAGTCTGTCTAGAGCTATCCACACCATGATCCTCTCTCTCGTAGACAGGAACCGGTGTGGAGTGATGTCGCTGCCAATTCAAGTCAGTTGATGGCAAACTCAGACTACGTCTTGTTCTAGATCGAGGGGAGTCCAAACAAGGAGATAAATGACTGGTTGATGGGGAAAAGACTGGTGACTCGGAGTTCTCATTAGTTGCTATTAAAGTCTTGTCATTTTCATCGTCAACTTCTTCTTCCCCCTCGTCAAAGGATAACTCGGCTAACGCCTGAAACAGAAACAATACAAACCATTAGTCATCACAATTACGACACAGATATCATGGAAGATATAGATAAGTAAAAACTACTGTCAGAAACATCTCAGGCAAACGTGAAGACAGGATAATTACAGCATTTTGTAATTCCTGTTTTAGACATCAGTGAATTTGAGGATTGTTTCGCATATATACGACCCACAGCATCAGCCATCTGTAAACAAACTGAAAATAAAAGGTCACCATTTGTCTGTCATCTACAACAAAATCATGTCAATTTTAATCACACTTAAATATACAATAAACAATCAGAGAAAAGTTTAAACACTAATTTGACATCAACTTATAATGGATAAACATTATAGCGAATTCATGATTGACTCAGCCTGTTTAATAGTTTCTTGATCAAAGCAGCAGAAGAAGTCAATAGAGTTATGTCCCTTGATTCAACTACTGGCTGTATTCCCTTATAAATACACTAGCATTTTACAAGTTGTCTGGTTGTTGTTGTTTTTTGGGTTGAATACAAATCAATTAATTATGAAAACAGAGACAACACTGCCCTTCTCAACTTAATCATCTCCCATCTCAAGATCTACCAACTATTTATTTATAGAAAATGTAACTCAATTTGGTATGAATTTATATCCTCCGTAAAAGAGAAGATTAAAGCCTGTGACAGCCTGATTATTCAATACATCACTGAACATTAGGTTGCTTTCATCTTTTTGTACCACTGATAATCTCAATGAAGTACAAAAGAAGTGCAAGAGACACATTTTTATATTTTGAGCTTGTTACTTTATTAAACTCATACTGTCTTTTTAAGCAGATTTCAAATTCATTGAGATAAATTTCTCATAACATAACCGTTTTATTCTGTCAGTAATGAACTGGTCATAAAAAGTATATTTTGCTATTGCTGAAAACACTTTTGCGAGGAAAGTTTGTTAGTTTATTTGACATTTCACTCAATGACAAAAGGCTCATGGGATGCATTTTGTTGAGATGGGTGGAGGTAATCACACAGAACCGCTTTAGCAACAGAAAAAAGGCAGATCAACTTCCTGTTGCCCTTTTGTTTTGAGACCACAAAGAATATTTCAGCCAAGAATAATTACAGAAAATAGTCCAGGTTTGTACTCCATTTTCAGTATGAATGTGATCGGCCCTGCATAGGGGTTTAGCCAGAAAACAAAAGTATGGTGTCCAACATTGTCAGTGTGCTTAACTTTTTAACTAAATAGCTGTCCAATTTTACAGTTTACGTATCTCCTGCATCTTAAAACAGGGCGTCCAAATGAGGCAAATTCAGGGTGTCCAAGAATGGATGAACACCCCTCTGCATAAGCCCTTGCTGGTTCAATATACGATTGATGTAGAATGTCCTTGTATTTTATTTGAGTGATATTTTGGACTGTCTAACATTTCAGTTAAAGTGACTGATGTACAGAGCTTAACAACAGACTTATTTATCACACACTACAGGGATCGTTGTTTACATATTTATTTTATGTCAACAAGTCCTTTTTTCGATAAACCTCACCTCTTATCATATCTTTAACATTTCAAATACAGTAGTAACATTAGCTGAGATTTCTGCTTACCTGTGAGGTTTTCTAACCTGTCAAACATAACTCAAAAACTTTCAATTACACCTGTCCCCACAATCATTTTGGACAAAAAATGTGTTTGTTTGATTGGGGTTTGCCAAAAAAAAAACCAAACAAAAAAATCAATTCATTCTGCTTATTAAGTGGAGCAAATTCATGTTTTACTTTCAAGCTAATACTGCAACAAATTTCTTGCAAAAATTTCGAAGTTGGGTTTTAATTTTCCTTGTAATGTCTAGGATTCACTTTATACATGTATTCCTCTTCACACACACACTGACATATTGATCACAGACCCACAGACAGTGTACCCAATTTGTACCCCTCAATGCTACATAAAATGATTCTACTTGCTGTATATTCACTATATTGTAAACATTTGAACTGATACACAACCTGTACATTCATGTACACCTGAATACCCATTTACTTCATCAAACATACCTTAATTAAAATACCTGAGAACCCATAATCATAACACATGTAATTAAATCACCTGACCAATTTCAACCTAACACCTGTATTATTAAGAAATACCTTTGTACAGCTCATTAAATTCTTTGATCACCACAATTACTGAGGAGCCTCTAAGCAAACACAACATGAAAAGTTAATTTGAGACTGAGGCAAAGTAAAGATATGAAAATTGACCACTAATAATAGTAATTATTTCTATGTAACCTAGGCCTACCTGAAATACCAGCATTTCCTCAACTTTGATAAATACAAAAGATCTGTCTTTGTCATTGAATAAAACCTTTTGGATTCTGTTTATATTTAAGACACTTCAATCTTCAAAATTTTGCAAAAAATGTGTATACCTCTTGTGCATTGTCTTCCCCACCATTGCTCTAGCTAGAAGTGTTTCTATTCAAGCTTCAGTATGCAATGTATTTCCAATATTTATTTTACATAAAATTCCCTTTGATATGAATTATACCGTTCTAGTTGATGATATTTCAACTTAAGAGGACAAAATTTCTGTATTTACATTCAGATAATGATGTTCATGCATGAAATAGTGAAACGAACTTCTGCAAAAATAGACCCTACTTTTGCATATTCACCGTTTACATAGCGCTGTGAAAATACCCACTTACCAATGGAGGAGGTGGAACTAAAATTAGAGTGGACTGAAATAAAACACTGCCTCTCATCCAACGGTCCCTGGTTCTACACATCCCAGCCATACTCCGCATGCTGCATTCTATTATATCCTTTTCTATAAATACTTATTTAGATAAGCCTAATGCTTCATTGGTTTACATCCTACATACAGTAACAAAATCTCCAGAATAGTACCATAACCTCATTAGTATTGTTATTGACACAGTCCGCATCTTTTAAAGTTCTTTGACTCCTATTGAGATTATCACGTATCAACAGTCAAAATCCCTAGAGAACTATTAACTAATAACGGGTATTATCTACACACATTAACATCTCAAAGATATCCGCTATCAGATAATAACGATAATTAGCATATTAACATTGAAACAAAGTTCTTCATAATCAATGAGTCTGTATCTGTCCTCATCACAGTTATACAGACTTTAATAAATGTCTGATGATTACTACATAGCACAACTGTCTGGATGTCTTGAAGACAAACACACAATAAGGTAGGATTACACTGATGCTGGTCCTTCCCTATACAATGTGGCTGAAGGTCACTAATGTACAAGGATGGAATCAAATCACCTAAATATCCCTTAACTACTGCAAGTCTAGAAGTTAATCAAATGACAATCACATCTGGCAATTTAAAATTCTAATTCCTTAATTCATCAAAATGAACTTATTGTAGTTCGAATTGCAACATTTTTGAATCCAGTCTAGATATACAGTATGTTTGCAAAACAATAGACAATACAAAGCAAAGCATCTACCCTCTGTTTGTAGAAAGTGTAAACAGTTAGGAAATTTGACTCCAGTTAGTCCTCTTTGATAAGCAACTCAAGAACTGTTTTGTTTCTTTGTGCAGTCTCTGTGGCAACAACAAACAACTAGCGCCCATTAAGAGCACAGTTAACCTTGGTTGATGATACACAGAATAAGAGTCTATTTCACTCTTTATGTATAAGCTTACATCACACAATTTGATTTGCAATTTTTCCCTAGATGCAAAGGTCACAATATCCCGTTTCCCTCTGTGGTACCAGTAGTTATTTATTCCAGTGACAGGGAATGCATGTGAGTTAAGCTTGTTTAAACTTAACTCACAACTGTTTAACAATGGTGAGAAATATGAAACCGCAGCACTTCTAGGCAGTAAACCCTCAAAAAGTAGTGCACAACTTTGAGAGTGACAGCCACAACTGTTTCTAGTCCTACACAGAGCAATAGTGAGAAACACTAAACTTCTGTCAAGATTGTCAATGTGTGAGAAAAGTGATAACACACATCCTAATTACTTCTAGTCTATACACATCAGCAACAGAAACTTAAAAAAAATATAAAAATGACTTGTCAGAGTTTACCACAATGCTAGCATTTAGTCAGTGTTTATGTAATATATGTATGGCAACAGTGCATCCCCTCTCAAAAAACTTCCAAGAATGGACACAAATGATTCCAGTTTAAAACTAGGTTCCTTTATCTCCAATTAAGGCAAGAAACAGCAAAACAGTACTATGCCAGGCTTCTGAGTTGTGAACAGCTATGTCTATTATGGCCGTTTGACAACAGCAGCTTCTGCCTGTTGGTGAAGTCCCCACAAAGACCAGCAACGAGGGGAACCAGGACACACACACATAGCATCCGTTACACTTGTTCCTCTCTTTTGAGGACATGGTTGTCCACTGTCTGGAATCAACAAAGAATCAGGGGGAATCCTTTGAGGCTAGACGATACAGCAGACAGAATTGGTTTCAGGGAGTCACTTGTGGCACAGCCCGGTGCCCGGGCAGTTTAAAATTGGGGCACTCTGAGTTTAATTGAGAAGACTAGAGATGACTCACTGTGTGGCCTCACTCTGTGAATATGAAATCAGGTTATTACTGACCCAGGCTCCATAACTAACTTTGCAACAGGAGAAAGTCTGGAAAGCCTGGCAAACTCTAAATGACCCCGGATAAATCATTAACATCTGCATGAAAAAATAGTTAATAATTACACTGACAGAAGATTCATAATTTGACATTATTATCTCCAATACACACAGTATTTCTAGCTGGACTAGCAAATGGCTACAAAATTTTTGTTTGTCTCTGGCTTGAAAGCAAACTGCACTGAAATAGTCAGAATCATTTTGCAAATCTTTTTTTTTTTTTGCAAAAAAATAAAAATAGAACCAACCCATCCTTGGGGGAACTGTAATATAATACTGTGAAACTGGAGAAAGTGTTGACAACCGGGAACTATTTACTGTGATGAAGAGCATGGAGAACAGGCAAAGGCCAGGCTCCTCCTTCACCAGAAGTATTATTTCACATTTCAAATTTCCCCAGATATTTGTTCACAGCTGTCAAATACCAGTATATACAGGGATTGATATTAAGCTCAAAAACCACAAAACTGAAATGTGTTCACTTCCAAATATAAGCTTACATTATGACTAGTTTAATTGAATCCTTGTTAACAGCAACCCGTTATTTTCCTCATAATGAAGGTCCAGATCATTGGCTCTACTAATGTTCCTACTACATGCCCACAATGGACACAACAAACAATTTACAAGAGTCAATGGAAATTAGTTAAGCAGTTGGCATAAAGCTTCGATTCAAGTTCAGTCATTTCCATAAGGCACTGAAGATGACAAGAAATATCAGAAATAAAATTCATTCATTCATTCACATGAATTTGTGAAGCACAAGGAATTTCAAGAAATGTAATGTTCAAAATGAAAGGTCCAAACCATAATTTTGTGCACTTAAACTAAACTACATGCTTGCCATAAATCTCTACTAAACCTGGCCCCTATAACTGGACATGTAATGTGATAAACAAAGCATCTCTTCTGCTGTCTGACCCCCTATGGCTTGGGAGCACTTAACCCTTCAATGGGGATCAAGAGGTTAGAGGGTCTCTGTGTTACCAGAATAGGCTGTAATTCCCTGATTATACTTTGTTTACACATTGTCTCTCCAAATAACTTAAATAATGGCCCTTGTCAGTCAACAGTTTGGCCCTGCTTAGTCTCAGTCATTGCAGAGGAGGGGGGCTGGGTATGAGGGCATGGCTGGCTGGGTGCTGGAGTATGGTAGTTTGGGAACATTAAAACTATGGTACAATTATAAACAGCAGTCTGCCAGGCAGGTTACTTTTGAAATAAACACCTAAAAAAAACATGCTCCAATGTTCAGGATAATTTGGGAAGAATTATGTACAACATTTTGAGAATTTATAACAAGTCTTACAGGACATATAACAAGTAAACTAAACAAATCGCATGATAATCCCTAATTTAACCCATTTTTAAGACCGATTAACAAAACCCCGATCTGTGCTGTGATCTTTTCCGGTATAACCTTAAAATTGGTCCACTAAAAATTTTGTGAGATAACCTAACATTTGCATTTCCCCCTGGTTTGTTGATTTTATCAAAAAATCTGGAAAAATAAAGCAAAATTGTTTTAAAAACACAAACTTCTTTGATTGTCGGATAACAAAATTTGTCAAAATCAGTAGCCAAATGCAGATTCAGACAAAGACAGCAAACAATTTGGGAAACCTATAAATCTGAAAGTCTTCCTAAATTAAGTTTGCATAACCATGGGGAAACCCTGTTCTGACCATTCTCCCCAATAACACAGGCCTGTAACCCCCCC
>JAVFBW010103102.1:0-16532 GCA_034783835.1 Mopalia ciliata
AGATTAGATCAATCCTTCGCACCTTAGCCTGGTGAAATAACTAAATCTAATGATGACGTGAGGCGGGCGCCGGCTATAGTGTACGCTCTATTCAGAGTCGAGCCTATTGGATAAGAGTTTGGGGGTAAGCTATTCAGATCGATTTCAGTGCTAAAAAACAATTTAACGTCAAAAGGCGTTTCATACATGATTTCTTCTGGAGAAGGTTTTTATTCCTAGCAGCGGGAGGGAGCGATGTAGCCAGAGATAGCCCGTCTGCCCTGTCTATCTCACGCTTTAAGGCTGGATTGTTTTCTTGCACAATTAGGTGTGACGCCATTTAAACGTGATAAAACTGCAACCCTTCAGTTAAAGACCAACTGAGAACACCCCTCGTAAATTGATTGTTCAGAAATTGGTTAAGCAAATAAACTATATTTTGTTTCCATGTCTGATAGTATGACAATCTAAACTGAAAAAGTGTTAAAATTTTGTTTTGCTGTAAGAGTGCTTGGAGAGCTTAAGACAGACTTTCGTATGTCAGTTTTGTTATTGCGAAAATGCATTAGGTCCAGCAAAAATTTTGCATATTGATACAAATTTTCAGGAGAAATAGTTTTGTTCAAGAGTGTTTATGGCCTTTTGACTCCTTTAAATCGTATTTAAAAAAACCGTCCCTTTTTTTTCCATACAGGCTTGCCCAGGCCACCATTATCCCCTTCCTCCCTCCGCCCCAAGCCCATTAAGAATAAGAAGAAAAAAAACCCAGTCTTTATAAACTGTGCTGGTTTTCAGCGCTATTTTTTTTTGTTTGGCAACATATTATATAAGCAGATTTTGCGTTCAGAAGTTCGATTTCGGGAATTATTATTCCTTAATATATTACTTTTTGATTTAATTGCTTGTTTCCTTGGGGTTTACCGTCATACTTGATGCTATTTCACTCACTTGACCACGTGCCTGTTCAAAGTGTGAAAGAAACCACCCTCCATAACCCCGGCAACAAGAAAAGTCGAGACAAATCAAATTAGGACAATCACAGGACATAGTGCTGAAAGTAAACAAACAAACATAAATACCAGCATACTGAGCCTATTTTCAAAAAACTTAAAATTCTGAATATATTTGAACTCAATAAGTTTCTCACTCTTACGATTGTCCATAAATATATTCATACTCCCCTTTACCTTCCTCTAAATTTCGAAACCACTTCTGTCGACTATCGGAAACTTACCCAACTAGAAATAGTCTTCTCAACTTCAGAATTCCTCTTTGTTTGACAAACCTGTCTGACCGTACATTAGAAACCACTGGTGCTCGTGAGTGGAACAAACTGCCATCATCAATAAAAGAAATCACATCACAATCAATATTTAAAACATCCCTGGAACACCTCCTCCTTAATCAATATTTCGATTAGGTCTCTTTGCGCCCTGTTTATATGTTGAGTTGTTTTTTATGTATATATGTTTAAAAATAAATAAATAATAATAATGACTTACTTGTATAATCTTGGGATAAAACTAGCCCTCTCAGGACTTAAATACCACCGAACAATTGTTTACCAATAGTTGTATTTTATAAAAATTTCTTTGGTGAATAAAAGTATCAAATTAAATCGAATCAAATCAAGGGAGGCAACCATTGGCAAAAAAGAGCTAAATGTACAGAGTTATGTACCCTGATTACTATTTGTGTTCATTGAGAACTACGGACACTCTCTACACGTATTTCTGAAATAAGATAACCATCTATTGCTTTCATATTTAACTCAAATGTACCAGCTAAATTATACTTAAAGGAGAAGGCACGCGATTTTATAGTGGATTTTGGTCGGTTTTAAATACGATTTTAGTAATATAACAGCCCTCAAATTAAGAACCTAATTAACATTAAACCAGTAATTAAAGTTTTACAAACCGGAAGTGACACGCGTGGTGCAAGTGACGCAATATCAACACCATTGCATATGCTATAGCTACTATAGACCTATCATATCCGTGTCAAGTTCTACTCTGAAATTTTATATCAGGCAGATTAATTACTGTACGGGTTTGTGCCAAATTATTTTAAGGATAAACTAGAAGCCAAGAATAAAGATAGAAATATAAAAGAACGGTAGATACAGTGAGAGAGCCTGGACGTGAAAAACGCATCGTTATAGACTTGTATTATACAGTCAATATGCCGGCATAGTCGCACAGAAAACAAATCGCGGCATGGTGTTATGAATGACCTGAATTGTCACATCTTATAACTTGGTAAATATAAAAAGATCAATATAAAAATGCCCTTAGATGGACAGGACAGCCTTATTCAACAGGTGCTAACATGAATGGGAATCAAAAACTTTCCATATCAGTACTCAGTTTAGGCCCTTTTTCTGCGCCAACCTTACTAGTACTGGGCTAGGGATGAGAGAAAAGCTCGGCGTCTTTCTCCCGTTGTTACTGGCTGAACTGGAGGCAAAAGTGCCCTGCCTTCTCTCTGTCTGGCGCCAAAGCATCTCGCGCTTATCGAATGTATTCCTGAATATCCGAGCCTTTTGGTATGGGCCAAATAAAATACATACGGTAAACAGCATCTTTCTAAACTCATTTTTGTTAGCTTTAAATCGGTCAATTCGTGCTGACTGTTCTTTTCATAATCGGATGTCACAAACATTTATACACACACTCTCAAGTTCTTTAACCTGCCAAATGATGCGTTTACTGGCAAAGCTTTGTTTCTGATTTTTACAAGCAACCGTCTTAGAAAACAAAAAATCTTTCAGAAAACAGATGAACGGAACTCCTTTTGCAATAACCAATTAAGAATTTCCACATCCAGGTACACAGACAGGCACTAATTCCTGTCTGAAATGAGATATTCATTCGTTTAACACTGATATAGAATACGATATGTTGTGCAGGGACACTGCACCACGCGCGTAACTTCCGATTTGTAATATTTTAATTACTGACTTAATTGTCATTAGTTCCGTGATCTAAGGGGATGTTATGTTACTAAAAAAAACCCACAGTAAAATCACGTGACCTCCTTTAATATGACAAACAATCTATGTATTCCAACAGCTCAACGTTTCAGTGTCTATCCAGGCATCCTCATACCGGCAACGATGTCGGGATATTGTTCTTGTCAGTTAAGATTTCTAAATGATAGCTAGGTTTACCTTGAAACCCCAAATTTTGTCACTACAAATTGCAAAAAGTAATAATGTTTTACTCGTACACAATACTTAGCCCCTTAATCGGAACAATGAAGGTATTTCATCTAGCGAAATTAATCCGTCTTCAAGTACCTTATGAGTAAATAATGAAGAACTCCAACCAGGAAACAGTAAGGAGTGAGACATATATTGTATTGACTCATAGTTTGACTTATTAGACTGATACAGAGAAACGGAAGAAAGATTCAAAGAGAAAACGGCATATTGCCAACTGTGGAAAAAGAACGGAACCCTTGTGCGTAAGTATAACAAGAGAAGAACCAGATGTGTCAGGAATGAGAATAAAAGGGAAACAGTTCGCTAAGTTGCTTACTGACAATGTAAACAGTACAAGCGTCTCACCTTAAATACGAAACTTCGGCCAAGTTTTCTTCCCAACATTTCATTTGTTGCAACCGATGGATGGTATGATAAGAGTTAAATATAGATTACCACACAACATAAGCTGTAATTTTGTAAAGGTAATTTACTGTAGAATTTGACGGCAATAATCGTTCTCAATTTGCAATTTGTCAAGAAAAACACTGGTTTTGGCATTAACGGCTGTAATAAACTTTCCAAGCTCAACAATGTATCGATGTTTTATAATATATCTGACTTTTTCAATTAAGATTTCTCAGCTTCGTTTTCCTCTTGTGGTCCCGAAGAGTTATATTATCTTATAAATAGGTTGATTTTCAAAAACTCCCCATACTCTCAGAGTTAGGAACGATTTTCGCCTGATTTGACGATAACCATTTACTAAAACTGACTTTGCTCTTTTTCGTATCGGGTTATATAACTGTGTCATTATATAAATATGAAAGCTTCCAGCAACAGGAGCCAGAATGCTGTCATGTGACTAGTCCATTGCATTGTTGCCTCTCGTGGCGACATGCGCAAAATAATTCATATCCAATGGTTCGGGCAAATAGGCCTATACTCTGATACTCATTTATCCCATTTGACTAGTATCATAGCTTTTAACAGTTTGATGTAGGCCTATTGTATATCATAACGCATTAGAAAACAAAGTAACAATCATTGGTTCAGAAAGAGTGGGAAAGACTGTATTAATACTTTAAGGGTTTTTCACGTATATGAAGGTAGTGTAGGACTATTTGCTGATAGCATCAATATTTACTTCAATTAGTTTGTCCTTAACCAGAGAGGAAGAACAAAAACAAAAATTCCTGTTTATGGCTATTTTGGTTTGGCTATAAACCGTCGTTGTACTCCTCGACCATTAGCCAGAGTTCAGTACCCATAACTTTGAAATTAAGTATAAATCAAACAAATAAAAAATAAAGCGCCATGGTAACTGCAATAAATAGCAGAGGTTCCTCAATTGACCCAAACCCTCCCACATGCAGGTAAAGTATCTATGCATGTCCTCTGTAGTATTTGTCCCACATTAACATAGCAATACTGCTTTGGGAAATGAGCCGTAGGCTACTTGTGTGGATGTAGTCGCTGAAATATTATATTCTCTACGTGTCACATGTTAGACATAAAATTTCGATAGCATAAATGAGATTTTTCAGTTTCTGTTAGTCTTACGACAGAATTTGTTTCCAATGGAATTCTCCTTAGATAATTTTGAAGCAGGTGTTTGGTAGAATGGTAGTGTCTATGTGTTTAATTCAATAAAAATACATAGGCCTACTTCCTATAAAAAACGATATGCGCTGCACACATCTTCGTTACGACCAACGGATGATTTAGAAGACAAACTACTCCGTGGAAGAAATAATGAAAGAGTTTATATATATTATACGTGTTACATTGAAATACCAAGAAACAAAAAATACTACTTTCTGATCTGTTTTTTCTTCAAGTGATGACAGATATATAAAAAACGTTCTTGCAAAAATAGATTTGTATTTAGGAATAACCACTGTTAAACCAATTTGTATGTTAGATTCTATTTAATTGGGGCTGTGTGTTTTTTCACTGATATTATCAAGGCACTGAGTATAAAACAGGAGCATGGCCGCTCAGAGCCCACCTTTTTACGCATTATACATATATTTCTTAAAAGCAATTACAGTGACACTGAGATGTAGATCAATTAAAATCGATGAATCATCTTATGCTTTAGATAACTCCCAGAGACAAGTTTCTTAATAAACCTTAATCTCGAGTTGTGTCCGGTAACCTACAGACATCTCGAGAGTAGGTAATGACCATCAATATGGTATATAAAGTATTGTTGAAAATGGAGGCAACAAGATGGGTCTGTCAGGATGGAGAAATTTGAGAACAATGTGGAAACAAATCCCGTTTGCCGTACCACAATATAGATAGATTGATACACGTACCATCGTATAACCTATATTACACAAACAATAAGTGGTTAACGGCACATAAAAGCTTACTCTCAGCATTCAGCTTACGTAACCCAGCTCTTAAAGAGAAACAAAACAAAAACAAATATATATAGTTAGCCGGAATAGAAAAGTTTAATCAACAGTTTTGAAAAATATGTGTGGATTGCCTTTCTAAACACGTTAGAACCAATATAGTTAATGACTGGGTACGTCACGTATGGTGGACATTTCGTGCCATATCGCTTATCTCTCTACAAATTTGACTACTATTCAAGTAATATTCCTCAAAATCGTTTCATGCTAATTTTTTGTCAAATACTTAAGAGACAGTCTGTTTGGCGGCGATTTTTTGTGACTACTAGTCAATGTTATAGATACAGAAATGATAGGACATGGAATATCAGTCATAGGTGACTTTCCCAGTCATTTACTACGGTATGCACCAACCATAAACAATATATTACAAAAGTGCTGATTCTAGGTTTTGTATCTGTGATAACTGTTTTGTTCCTCTTCGGATATTGTTCAAATAATATTACAAACACGAGGTATACTTCATTGGGGGAATGGGTAATTTAAGACAAGTCAAAAACTCGGAATGATTACAATATACAGAAGATTGGTTTGTGTGCTTAGTTGGCTGGTTGGTTGAAGTATAACACCGTGGTTTGCGCCAGATCATGCAATGGGTGTAAGACACCACCTTAATCTACACCACTCGCAATCAAGACAAGACGGCACAATCAAAAGAACTAATGCAAAAACAGATTGGCACCTCGTAGCTCATTTGCTCGAAGAGTAACAGGGCAAGATTAAGAGTAAGATATGCCACATATCGTGTCCGTACTGCATAGAAACCGCAGGAAGGTAAAACATAGGACGATATTTGCTGATTAAATATTGGTAAATTTTGTCTTAATGATAATTTTAAATAAATTGTTTACAAACCAGACCGTAAGCCATCCCCATGTTTGATGTGTTAACTAGTTTAGCTCTTAACAAATAATCCCACTGACACAGGGATGTCTATTAATAAACAGCGATGCATTATCTCATAGTCGTGGTAAAATCCCAGAGACAAGTTTCTACTGAGATCTTAATCTTGAGTTGTTATAGGTAATCTACACACAAGTCGATAGAAGGTAATGACCATTCACATAGTATATAAATTATGTAATACATTTGTAGTAAACAAAGACATTCGGGTTAGGTTAAAAACTAATCGCCCTTCATAACAGTATTTTGAGACATTTACAAATGACCCGATGAATAAACGAACTTAAGATAATGAGAATAACAAGTTTTCAGAAGGTCCTTTAGATTTCTATTCCTCCAATTTGTTATCGTGGGTCTGTGAGAGAGGAATAGATATTTAAAATATACAAGATTGAGATATTCCTGTAAAATCACACTAGCAATCCGGGAGCTTGGGTTGTTACTTTGGAATACAAAAGAAGTAATTTTAATCCAATAATATTCTGTTTCTCAATGTTTGTGTTTGGTTCCATTTGCAAAATAATAAATTAGCTTGTATTATTATCTCAGGCAAAATGTCAGAGAGGAGATTGCAAAAATACTTTTGGTGTATAGTCAATGTGGTGGTCCCGGGTGGTTCACTTGTAAGAGGCCTTTGTTGGCGTGGTGTAGAAGCCAACTGGGACGGATCACATTAAAAGCGAACCACTTTACATCCACAGTTTCCTACTTTTTTCCTGTATAAAATCGGCGTACCGGTACCAATAAAAGTTTCATTAGACCGAACTATTTGTCCTGTAATGTTTATTGACATCTAAAGCAATTGACAACCTGCTTAACAACATATTCTATTTCCTTCTTTAAGGCGGCATATTCCAGGAAATTTGCATGGAAACATTTGTGTCTGGCCATCTTAACACTGTTAGCCAAAGAAGAATCCATTTAAAGTAGAACCCGTTGTATCGATGGCGGATTAAAATATTCTTAATCCTTGGGTAATTACAGTTGTGACACAAGTAGCTGTAACGTGGTTTATTTCTTAAAATAAAATAATTTCTCATATAAACCTCCGATGATGACATGTCAAATTGTGGAGGAAGCCAATGAAATCCATGATTTAATCCGATATATAATATCAGAAGTCAATCAAACAGAAGTATGACAACAGCCATTGACCTATAGACGTGAATACCTATCTTATATAGCCTATGCAGTATATAGAGATACGAGGTGCGGCTGTACCAAAACTTTAGAAATAAGGCCCGTCTCTGAGTACCAAATAATCTTGAGCCCGCATAACGTAATTACCGCGGAAGACCTTTTTAAGCGAGTGTGGTACTGCTGAGAAATGACTGATTTTGACATGAAAATGGACGTCGAGTGGTCGTTTAATGTGTCGAACTAACCCAAAACTGTTCAAGGAAGAAAATGAGATGATTTAAGTCAGGGTAAGGCCATGCAATGTTTATATATTTGAAGATAAAGTGCCGAATCATGGTAGCGTTCTGCTATTTCAAAAGGTTAGGAAGTTTCATGTAGCATAGCTATAGCATTGGCTAGTCTAAACGGCAATGTTACTTTTAGAGGACGTGCATAGTACCATATGACTTATTGCGCAAGAAATGGGTGATTTCGTTCGTTTCGCGCAGTTTAAATGTCAAAATCTATTGACACCTACAATATGGGTAAAATATATCCTTTGCCAAGCGTGAGAAATAGCTTTAGCACGATTTACCCATAATTCCAGCTCTACTTCTCGCTATAGGGCGCTTTTTAAACAATCAGCGCTGGGCTAGCCACACTGGCATTGAGACTGGGTAATGGCTGGTTTCATACTTCTGCTTTCACCATGTTTTAACATTCAAGGCACACAAACTTCAGAAAATAGTTTTAAAAAACACATATTATTTCGGCTTCTTTCTCTCTCTTTCTACAGAAAATCCCCGTCATCCTTTGGACCCGTTTCCGCATATCTCGAAAAAGTTCTCATAATAAGTTTACACGCCGATAACAGAAGTAATATGACAACCCCAACTAGCACTGCTAATTTAATTAACTGTATATCGTAGTAATACTGTTTATTTTCGTTCCCAGAGTCAAACATGTTTCCACCGTTGGTAAAATTAGTAAAACTGGAATTCTCTGCCATATTGGTTCCATTGAAGGCGGAATTGTTAAATCCACCCGCCAACACATAGGTCACATTTGGCACAAGAGATTTACTTGTTGTCGGAAACACTATTTCCGTGTCTTCAGAACCCGAACTCTTTGTTTCCGATTCCGGAATGTCTTTGTAGAATTTATGACAAACTGGCATTTTGACGACGAGTCCCTAGAAATGCAAATGAACTCCGATGGAGTGATACGATTATACCGGTATCACGTAACGACCATGGTGTTTAGAGGCAACGTCAGTCACAAGTCTTCCTGTAAGTAAAAATAAATTTAAAAAACAGAAATTGTAGCAAATGTTACACCATTTTTTAAATCACAAATTGAATAGAAAAAGTTTGAGGTAAAATATCTTAATTACCAACACGTGTTCGTTCGTGATGGATGTAATAGCAAAGATATGTAATTATGTTTGTGTCTACTCAATTTAACTGTTGGCCAATTTCCAGTGCATTTTCAGTGCGTTTTAATTGCCCTAGCACTTGACTGGTTGGCATGTGTTTATAAGCATTCAGTGAAGTAGATGATTTTGTGGGAAAAAACCCAATAACAAATGTTCTAAACATTGAGTTAATATAAAGTCTTAGGTCCATAAACGTGGAATGTATGTAGGTAGGCCCTATCAGAAGGGTAGTGAACGTCCGCTACCTAGACTCCAGTTGACTAACCTTCTATTTTTGTTCGACCACCAGGTATATGAGCGAGTCACATGTTGTGGCTCCGGCAATCGTGGGGGTGGTTTTTACGAGGTTTCCTCTAGGTTTTCCGCCGTAATAAGGATGTGTATAGTGTGAAGTGGACAATCCGTCGCCATATAAGTGAAATACCCTTCAGTACGACGTTAACCCCCAATCAAACAAACAAATGTATTTTTGTAGAAGGCCGGGTGGTTGAGAGGTCTAGGTGGCCGGTATTTACTGCTGGTGGTTCGGTGCCTAACTCTGAGGGCCGTGGGTTCGATTCCCGGAACGATTTCAACGTGGAACATTTTCCGAACTAGAATCTGTGAAAACTAAGAAAGCGTTATCCCAAAATAACGAAAATACTGGCCTTACATGTCGTTTTGGGGAAAAAAAAAAGGGAATATCTACGTTGAAATATTTAATGTTTCTGGACGCTATAAACTTAACATTTTCAAAAATGTCATACTACATGGAAAATACTTGACAGCTGGTAATACAATAAAAGTAAAATTTAAACTTGCGAAATCTACTTCTGATTTTAACCATCTCTATTAATAGGACCCGGAACTATGGTTATAGTATTTGTTTTCATAATAGATTTTGGTCTGCATTGTTTGCATACTTAAGGTTTGAATGGTGTTAAATGTCATACTTAAGGTTATTTCACTCAAATTTCGGCGTGCCAATCCAATGGGTGAATGAAACAATCGACACGCCTGGCAACATACAAAGACAAGACACGACAAATATCGTTATACAAGCAGGAAGCCCCCCCCACACACACACACACACAAAGCAACATACAGGGCAACAGTGGAACTGTGAAATAAGACATTTAGTTAATAAATGTGAACATTCTCGTCGATATGAGCCCATACTTATTATCATCACTGGATACAAATAGACATTTCACGCTCTCCGGGATCAGTTTTCGAAACTGACAGTTACATGTTCGCCTATTCACTCTCCTTCCTACAAATGTCAACAACTATTAAATATCGCAGAAGAGTGTTTATCTATCCCTGTGGAATTCTAGTTGACGTGTGGGCTAAGCGACATTACAGCTTTAGGTAGTGCCGATGAAGACCGCTATAGGTTAAGTAGCAATTTCAAAAATTCAGAAAAGATGCGTCGAAGAGTAGTGTATTGGTTCACATTTTACACATTTTTAAAGCCACATACTATTCTATTTGAAATTACAACACATCGATTGATAAGCATATAGTTATATTTTCAGTATATCGATTTTCAGTGAAGCCTATAAGGCTTGGACGCCATTACATGATGTAACTAAAGGAACGCTGTTTGGTGTACTGGATAGATGGTAAAGACCAGAAACAAAGATTTGGCAGTATACACGCATCACTGCGAAGATTAAAAGAACTTGTGCGTGAAACCTTTTATTACCGATTTATTGGTAACAAAAATAAGTAAAACAAGCTGAATAGCTAGCAGGTCAAGCACTAGAGCCTTTCTTCGAAAAACGTGCTCTTACTCCCAGTCAAATTACCTTTTCCATGCTTTTGTTTAAGAAGCCATATTTGCTGTGGTAGTGGAACATAACCACATCTATGGTATTGACAGAAAAGCGAAGTTGGAAGGAAATGATGGCCATTTTGGTTTGAGGAATGCAATCCCCTCAGTTTCTTTGTTGGAGAAAACTATTTTCCAAGTGCGAAATATGTTAAAATTATACAATGGCTGTCATTTGCATGGTTTTGCGGAATTTGGATGTTTGTTTGATTGGGTTTAACGTCGTACTCAAGGATATTTCACTTATATGACGACGGATTGTCCACTTCACAGTGCACCTAGCCGTATAACAGTGTAAAATCGAAAGAATACCTTGTAATTTTGACAAAATCCCATCCGCCGTCTTTACCAGTGGAAGCTACATACCAGTTTTCAACTTAATCCGTGAATTCATTCTCTACTTATCCTGTTCACAGCCCCTACAGATATGAATATGCTAAAATTATGTAATAACGGCCATTTTGTTTTACGGAATTCGGTGAAATGTATCCCATCCACAGTCTTTGCCAGAGGAAGCTACATACCAAGTTTGAAGTTAATCCGTTAATTTATTCACTACTTATCGCGTTCACAACACCCACAGTCATGAAGATACTTAAATAATGGCCATTGGGTTTAACAGAATATAGTGAAGTGCAATACCATCCGTCGTCTTAACAGGAGGAAGTTACATACCAAGTTTGAAGTTAATCAGTGAATTTGTTTTTAAACTAGCATGTTCACAAGCATTTGTGACGCACGGACGGACCAACAATACAAAAAAATGCCTTATACCTTGTGTATTTCCATTTGGCCCAGAGCAATTCTGACTTATTGAAAAATTCAGAGAAGAAATAGGCTCGGATAGGATAGGTTTATCGTATGTGAGCCACAAGCATAAGGAATGGTGTTATTGTGTAACTTGCCCCGCTTACGTCACTTTCGGTTTGTACAATTTTCATTACTGGCTAGATATCAGTTTGTTACATAATCAGAGGGCTGTTATGTTAAGAAAATAGTATTAACAAACGACCAAAATTCACTACAAAACCGCGTTTCTTCTCCTTTAATCTAACGCACGGCGTAAAACCCTAATCAAACAGACAATATGTCAATAATTTTATAACATATATTAATTTTTATAACTTAATATTTTAGTGACAATTTTACTGAATTTTGACCTAAATGAAGGTCTCTGGTTGAAGAAGTCTTTTTCTCTCAAATACGCATACATATTAAGTTGAAATATATAATTTTCTCTCATAGGCTTATACAGTATACATAAGTTAAAATATAATATCACATAGACTGTTAAATATAAAAGGACGCCAAACTTAAACAAAATCTTTTGTGATCTCCATTACATTTTAATGTGAGAGGGTTAACTACCCGGGAAAAGTTAACGGCTAACGTAAAACACGCAGTGATTATCTTTGGTAGGTTAAAGGGCATATCGTTTAACAGATAGGGGATTGAGATACGATGAGAGTATTTTTCCAGACATGTGTAATAAAAGTCAAGACAAACTGCGATACTTTTCTAATAGAGCATATAACATTAGGTGTTAACGGTCCGAATACAGCGAGAATACATGTAAATCATCTCTTACCGTGTAGTAAAATGTCCATGTGGATAGAGCGATGAAGATAAAGGCGAAATGGCAAAGGGCCTTCGCGTTCATGTTACATCACTTTCAGGGTGAATGCTGCTTTGCTCTGGGGAAGTGTAAGGAGATTTTAACCCGTCGGTTTCCCTTAAGCTTAACACCTATCAAGCTGGATGACTCGACACGTAGGTAAACTTTCGTTAAGTTGTTCCTTCGGTTGGCTTTCACTTGTAGTAAGTGTATTGCGGTTCAATCGGAACTAAGCGCTGACACAGAAGGCCCGTATAACGTGGTGAAGTGTACTGACCTTTTTTCTGGCCGCCGCGGAAGCTACATAGGCTGTTTCAGTAAGTGTCAAGTTACAAATATAGCCCCAGATTTTGCTGTTAGGGACGGAGTCAAAGGGATATACGTTGAGAGCGAACCATCATGACAGGCGAAACAAAATATAGTCACTTAGAAACCCACATGTTTCGTGTACATTTCGCTTAGTCGGCTACACACCTCGACATGTGTTGGCTAAGAGCGTGTCGATTTCCTGTGCTCTATGGTTTCCGAGTGTGAAATGAAACACAGTTATATAGTGAAATCAACAACCACCTACATACACATACGTCATTATCCTTGACATATTCTCTAAATCGATACCACAGTTTTTATTTTATTTTGTGTACGCATTTAGGCTCTCTATATAATGAAGCTATAAATTGTCAATGTAGCTGTTCCTGGACTAATGCCATGCATGGTCGTTTGTATTGAGTGCATACAATTACTGTGTAATTTACATTTTTTTTGCATTTACCAGCTGTATCATGTGTTTAATTAATAGTGTCTAGTCATGTTTGATGTAGGGACTGTTTGAGACATTTGTTTATGTAAACACGCTGCGTTAAATCAACAGAGCCGTAAAAGGGATTTAGAAAAAATAAATTTGTCCACACTTAATTCGTTATAACGAGATACTAAGTCGCTACAACGAGCTAATAAGTCGCTATAACAACTTCTTATATTTTTAAAACGCCTTTTTTTTCATGTCCCTTTTACGGCTCCGTAAAAATCGCCCAGTAGTGTTGTGGAAAATACTACTCAGGTACCTGTTGTCCAACAACTAGGGGGAAACCCAAGTCACGTTACGCATTTCAGTTGGGTAGATTTGTTAACATGGCTGAATGTCAAAGTAATCGGATCGCCTTAGATTCGACCAGATAGAGTGGATAATACCACCCTTAGACAACGGAAGAACGTAAGACTTACCTAACAAGCTCTATGCAGTCCAGCCAATCGATTAGGTTTTTTTTCCGTTCGAAAACACCTGCTTATCATGTTTTTTTGACGAAAACGGGCCCATTGTGGAGTGATGAAAGGAGATCATGGCTGACCTAGGTTTGGGCCGCTTGATTCCAGTGGTGTCTGTTGCCACACGTAATTTTGGACTTTTAAGAAGTGTTTGCTGGGAAACTTTATTTAGTTTGACTTTTCAGTGGTGTTTGCTGTATCATTTTATTTTCACTACTTGAAGTCAGTTATGTTGTCTGGGGCACTTTATTTGGACTTTCCATGAGGTTTTTGCTGGGACATTTTATTTTGATATTTCAGTTGTGTTTGCTACAAAACTTTATTTTGACTTCAGTTGTGTTTGTTGCTACACTTTATTGTGACTTTTGAGTTGTGTTTTCTGCTACACGTTATTTGGACTTTTTAGTTGTTTTTGCTGTTACACTTGATTTATGACTTTTGAGTTGTGTTTACTGCTACACTTTATTATGACTTTTCAGTTGTGTTTTCTGCTACACGTTATTTGGACTTTTTAGTTGTTTTTGCTGTTACACTTGATTATGGCTTTTGAGTTGTGTTTACTGCTACACTTTATGTGGACTTTTCAGTTGTGTTTACTCCTACACTATATTACGACTTTATGTGAACTTTTGAGTGCTGTTTGCTTCTTAACTTTATTTGGGCCTCGTGGTGTAAATACTGCTACACTTTATTTGGGCTTTTCAGTGGCGTTTCTAGTCCATGAAAAGTATCAAAATGGACATCTTTATCTTTCTACAGAAAGCTAGGCAATCGCTTGAGCCCCCGAATTAAACAACAAGGAAAAATAATGACACAATGATGAATTATTCTTTTGATTAATTGCTTCTCATTATGGTTATCATTTATATACCATGTACAGATATCTTGATTGACAATAGTTAACATGCACATATTGATGGAACTGACGTTGTCCATGGATAAAATTGTTTGTACATTGGTAACTTCACAATTCTGTAATATCTTTTGAGATATCAAACTACAAGCAGCCAAACCTTGAAGACGCTCTTTGCCACATATGGTAGCCTAAACGAGCAATGTCACTGCCTCTCCCAATCAAGTAAAGGGTCACGCAACGAGACGGTGTATGTCAAATTATGTGAGATTTATGGAAGCCGAAACAGACAATTAATAAATTTCAGAGAAACATGTACAGCCATGTAATATTTGTTTCATGTCCCCATGTGTGTCAGAAAGCCTAATATTTGTTTCATGTCCCCATGTGTGTCAGATAGCTTAATATTTGTTTCATGTCCCCATGTGTGTCAGATAGCATTTCCACGTTTTAATTGGTTATGTTCAGTTCATTGACACAAACCACTGACATGAATTGCTCAGTACAACTAAAACGGTCTATTTTATTTTACAGCTTTCAAATCCCGTATGAAGTTTCAAACAACCATTTCTGTCCCGAAGTTTGGCGATCCCATCTCATTCCAGGTACAAACATCAACCAGTAACACCCATTCGTGATATTTTAGCATCATCTTAGTAACTTTCGGGATATTTAACATGTGCTTCTCTTGTTTTCTATCTGTTTGTTGTCTTTCGAGCTTTTCAAACTTTCGCGTTCATGTACCGTCACTTTTAGAGTTTTTAAAAGCATATTCATACACCAAGAAGGGCGTTAGTGGTGATATCGCAAAGTAACGTGAATCTCGCGAGATTAAGCCTATTGATAAAGATTTTCACAACCGGTCATGTTCAATGTGGATTTCTTTCTTTCTGTATAAATCAATAACACCATGCACCTTGGTTTGTTGGCCTCCCTTACATAAAGTTACATTATAAACACATAATTATTAATATACTTACTGGTAGATCTATATTTTTGCTGTAAAATGTTTGTTTAGAACTCAAGCTGTACCATAAATCATTTTGATTAGCCATATGTTGACGTCATACTCTCAGATTTATGTATAAAATATATCAGCGCTCAGCAGTCTAAACAACATGATAAAATAAATCAATAACGTCATGTAAGTGAAAATCAATCCGGTGATTTAAGTTTAAAGCCACGTCCGTAGAGTTTAACCACGAGCAGAAGTGACACATCGACAGTTGCCTGGTCACCGATAAATGTACAGGTGGTCGGAGAGGAAATCGAATCTCGTTTGTGCTGCTTTTGTCAAACTTTCTTAGCAAAAAAAAAAAAGAAGATTTTTTTAATGTTACGTCTTTTATGTTAAACTTGTAAATTAGTCACGTGACTTTCTTAAGCTTTCGAAAACCCGTGAGAATGTATATATAGTTTTACATCTCACATGATACGTATCGAATGTTTGCTACAAACCAAATTGAGGAATGTTTACATATGTTTATTTATAGAGAGGGGAGCTTTTGTAAATTGTCGGAGCACTCTCCTATGCGGTGGCTGGCTATTTTCGCCATCTGGCTCGGAAATGACCTCAACACCGCGGTCTAAAATAAACTGATACGGAGGGCAGCTGTGTGGGTGTGTTGAAACAAGATTCTGTCCACAATAGTACCTTTCCATGTAAGATCGCAAAGCCCATTGAGATTATTTTTGTTTTACTGAGAGACATTTGAAAAACGGTTTGGCTTAAAACTAATAATACATTCTACTTACAATGTGTCTTCTTGTTTATAAAATTAAAACAATCAATAAAGTGCATTTTGGGCCCTCATATTCAGTGGCGGCACCAGGTCTAAAAAGCTGGGGGGGGGGGGGGGGGGCAACGGGGGGGGAAGCTAAATTGGTGAGGGGGGAGGGCTTAAAATAAAATTTAAAT
>JAVFBW010103195.1:0-16527 GCA_034783835.1 Mopalia ciliata
GGGGGGGGGGGGGGATAAAAAACGTTAGCTACGTAGACATTTGCATTAGGATCTCTATATGTAATAATGGTATATTCCAAGCTTCCAGCGGCGCCGTTATTAATGATCATCAGTTGTGTATATCTTTAGGTTAAAGGTCTAATTGAATACAAACGAAACATAGTAATGGTAAGTGGCCACATTAAATTGCTGTCTGTAGGACTGAATGGCTGCAATGTTTGTCTTATTCAGTTATAGTTTTTTCTGGATTCTGCTTAGGTCAGGAAATTGTGGACACTGGGTGACATATAAGTGAAATACCCTTGAGTACGACATGAAACCCTAATCAAACAAACACACAAACGACAGACGGGCGGACTAGATCCCGTGAATGTCAACGTTTATTTAATTATACGTTTTTTTATACTAAACTCATCTAGCGAACTTGTCTAGCTATCAGAAGCAACGTCGACAGATACTATAGACGTGTTACGACTGACGCATGCCTAGTTGACCTTTTTCGTTTCAAACTTGAACAATGCTACCAATGGCACCGAAAACATTATAAATTCACGTGGGATTGATTTACTCTGAAAACACACAACGAAGTTACGACTCGGCCACAAATCAGTGCTGATGTACGGTAAGGCTCAAGTGTTTACGTTTCTGTCGTGGTTTTACACAGCTGTCTATACTTAGGTTTTTGTAACCTTTTGCATATAATTTGTGTTTGTCTGAAAGGAAAGAAAAAAAGGATTTTGTTTCTGAATTAAACTAATCTTTTGCTTTATAAGCCGTTATTACCTGGCTAATATTTTCAAAAAGACCTGTCACGTGGAATCATGGGAGTTCTCCCATTAAAAATGTTAAGTAACCGTTAACTTTCAGAAAAGGTTGCAGTGAAAAGTCCTTTACTTTACTTATATAATAATATTACTGTTTATTTCCGAAAAGTCATGTACCGGTACTTCGAGACCATTAAATAATTATCTGAATCTAGAGAGTTGTTAATATAGGCATGCCTGTTCAACAATCTATGAAAAAATAAAATATTGTTTAACAAAAAAACAAAAAAATTTAATAATTAAAACAACAAATAATATATACGAAACAAGTGATAATATGCCAATCAAATCAGATTGATACGATTATTTATTAACACATAATTCAACTTGGCTAAGTCGGCATCTAGAACTAATCCTGATGTTAGCAAACCTCAGAGAGTTTTCACATAATTAAAAAAATGGATTATCTAAGCAAACTGGTCACCTACATATATGCATATGGTTATATTGTACAGTTCTCGTCCGAATGAGAAATGGTTTAGATGTAGAATTTATGCGTTAAGGACGGGGACTCCCGTTTCGCTTTTAGGCTGTTTGCAAGAGAATTGCCGCGTAAGCCTCTAATTTTACCAATAAAACAGTAAAATTCTCGCTCGTATTAAAAGCCTGAAATTCCTTTTCAGGCATTGGGATATGCATACTTGTGCATATCCCTATACAGTAAATCAAAATTCAATGTACTCAGCTCTGTTTCCACAGCTAACCTAAGGATATCTACTAAAACGACGAGTTATACGTCATAGATGAAGTGATACATGTATTGATGTAATTGGGTTATTCGTTTTGTTGTTTACCCATAAAGTCATGTGACTGACCATCTCGAGTATTGAAATGTGCATTTTCGCTCGAATAAATGTTGTTTACCGTGCAAGACAATCATTATGTAAACGTATATGGGACAATACGATAATAAGGAAAGGGGCCGATATTTTCTTTAAATCATTTGCAAATCGTTCCTTGCTCTCAGAGAGTGGGAAGCTCAAGCAGAATATCAAATTATAACATTACGTAATGGGAACAAAGATTAAAATGGGTGTATGATTTTGTTTCCATTTGATTGTGGTTAAACGCCATACTTAAGGTCATTTCACTCACATGACGACGTACCTGCCTTATGGACGAAGGAAACATTGTAGCTGTATAAGCTAAGGGTGCTAGTATATGCACTGAAACATTGCGTATGAATGAACCCAGAAGTTGAAAATCCATAAAGTCTTAAGTTATTCTGTTAACAATTATATACAATGCTTTTCCCCACTCAATTCCAATAATCTCTTTCTGTGCATGCTGGTAAATAAGTACCAAAGTGCTGTAATAAAACAGGTTTTTATTGGACACCTAATATTTGATGTGGTCACACACTACGTGTTTTGTCGGGACTCATATCTTTCTGTGCTACATTTATTCAGAACGCAGACGTATTCACGTGGGTTGAAGGTCCACACACGTTCGGTTAGTTACGTTGCAGGAGTCTTTCTAACCTTTACAATTAAGTGAACACTGCCTTATTTAAGCTCTTAATCTTCCTATATATAAAAATGATATGGCCTAACCTTGATTTCAACCATTTCTTTTTCTTCCTTAAAACCAATTACTAAAATTAATGCATTTCGACAAGGTCGAAGAGTAATTGGAACAACAATCAAAAAGATAATCCGATCCGACTTTTGCGCTCACACATATTGACGAAAGCTTTATCAACAAATCAGAGTATATATGGAAGTAAAGACCTTGTGTTCGAGCCATATTGTTTTCACATCCATCTGTGCGATACGCTCATCTTTTGAATGCATTGGTAATAAAGTAATCCCCTCATAATAAATATAATACTATTGCCAGTTTATAAAATTCTTCGATATGCGTAAACGACATAGTCATCTCGACATAGTTTTCTCGAGTATCTTTCTATTATTCAATAGCACGACATGCCCTACAGATATAAACTTATCGGACGTCTAACAAGCATTGTACCAAAATATAAGTATATCTTCTACATAATAGCGTGCTTTAAGGAAGACAACTTCTTGTAAATATTCCTGGTGTGAAAGTTGTCCGTCAGAAAGTCTTGCGTTTTGTTGAAACTACCCATTTTTAAATGCTTTTGATTTGGGTTAACGACATACGCAAAGGTATTTCCCTTATATGACGACGGATTGTCCACTTCACACTATCCTTTGCCAAATTACGGGGGAAACCCAACAGGAAATCGCGAAAAAAAAACCGATATTAGAGGCCACATCGACGGATACTATAGACGTTATACGACTGATACATGCCTAGATCGCCTTTTGAGTTCCGAAATCAAACAATGCTACCAATGACACCGAAGTCATTATAAATTAACATGGCATTAATTTACTTGGAAAACACACAAGAAATTAATGACTCGGCTACAAATCAGTGCTGGTGTACGGAAAGGCTCACGTGTTTTCGTTTCCTTCGTGGTATTACACAGCTGTCTTTAGTCGGGTGTTTGTAACGTTTCACATAAAATTGGTGTTTGTCTGAAGAAAAGAAAAAAATGATCTTGTAGTTGTTTTTCGAACTATAAATAAACTACAGTACGATTTAAAGGGCGACAGAACTGTACATTCAACTCAATGTGGCGTCTCTTGTGGTGGAATTGCGGACCTTCAGGTTCAGCAGTTTCTGTATTAAACTGAACTTTTGCTTTATAAGTCGTTAATACCTGGTTTATCTTTAAGACAAGACCTGTCTCGCGGAATCATAGAAGTTCTCCCAGTAAAAGTGTTAAGTAAACGTTGACTTTCGGAAAAGGCTGCAATGAAAAGTATGACTAATATCAAGATTGAACTGTTTATTATGAAAATATATGTACCGGTAATTTGAGACAATAAAATAAATAAAAAAACCAAGTAATATATACGAAACAAGTGATAATACGGCAAGCAAATCAGATTGATACTGTTATTTGTTAGTACATCAAACAATTTGGCCAAGTCTGCGTATAGAACTGATCCTTGTGTAAGCAAACCTCTGAGAATTTTCCAATACTTCAAAAATGGATTATCTAAGCACACTGGTCCCCTATATATATATTTGAAACGTATATTGTTTAGTTTTCGTCCAAATGAGAAATGGTTTACATGTTGAAGTTACGCGTTAAGGATGG
Source organism: Mopalia ciliata (assembly GCA_034783835.1). Taxonomy (NCBI): domain Eukaryota; kingdom Metazoa; phylum Mollusca; class Polyplacophora; order Chitonida; family Mopaliidae; genus Mopalia; species Mopalia ciliata. The sequence continues at coordinate 3,958 of JAVFBW010103195.1, forward strand.
GGACTCCTTTTTCGCTTTTAGACTCGAAGAGAATTGCCGCGTAAGCCTCTAATTTTCCCAATAAAACAGTAAAATACCAAAAGATCTTGAACGAATTCGGCTCTATTTACTAAGCCAACATACGGATACCTACAAAAAGATAAATAACACGTCACAAACTTTGACTGTGACGTCGCGAATGTACTGACGTACAAGGTCATTTGTTTTATTGTTTAGCGGAATCATAGAAGTTCTCCCAGTAAAAATGTTAAGTAACCGTTAAGAGATAAAGCCATACGACTCGCATGTTGAAATATTTTTGCTCAAATACATTATGTTTACCTTGCTGGTTTGTTTGTTTGATTGATTAGGGTTAAACGTTATACTCAAGGCTATTTCACTATGATGAAATATTGTCCTAAAAAACTGTTCCTTTAGTTAAATAGGATGGAAAACTGAGAGGAAACTTCGAAAAAAAAACCACTATTGCCGAAGATACATCGTGTGACTAACTTAATGGCCTATTAATACCTGATGATAGATAGGCTCGAGCCAGGGACTAGTAATTATATCGAAGAAGATTTAGTGAGCGCACACGCTAACCGCTAAGCCACGGCTGTGGACCCTGTTTACCGTGCAAGCCGATCACTATTTAAACGTATAGGGACAGCACGACAATAAGACATGCATGCGCCAACCATATCAAACAAACAAACGACAATAAGACAAAGTGGTCAATATGATTTTATTTAACTATGCTCGGTAAAATATGTACGGCTTAGCTGTTTCCTCAAAATAACGCGGCACAGATCAGTTAAATTGGTGTATGATTTAGTTTTCATTTGATTTGGGTTAAATGCCATACTTAAGGTTATTTCACTCACCTGACGGCGTGACTGCCTAATGGACGACGGAAACATTGTAGTTATATAATAAGTGAATACTTATAATATAATACAACAATAATACTTTCTGGCGCTGTATAACTACAATCTCTTTTTGTGCATGCTGGTAAATAAGTATCACAGTCTTGTAATAATAATACATGTTTTTATTGGACAGCTTATATTTGACGTGGTGGCCTTTACCTTGGCTCATATCTTTCTCTGTTACATAATCGGAACACAGATGCATTAACGTGTGGTAAAGGTCTACACACTTCCGGTGAGTTGCGCTACAGGAGTCTTCATAACCTTTAGAATGAAGTGAACGCTGCCTTATTTAAGCATTTATACTTCCTATATATAAAAAGTATGTGGCCTAACCTTGATTTTAATCATTTCGTTTTCCTCCCTGAACACTAGTGGGTTAGATCGACCCATAAAACGACCACATGACATCCATTTTCACGTCATATACAATCATTTCTCAGCCGTTTACTCTACTCGCTTTTTATTTATTTAAGGCGTCTTCCTGATTTGAGATTAAGCGTGACATCACTAGGTCTCTCCAAGTTAGAGACCGCTCTCCAGTGATTATTTAACAAAGACAACATGTCTTTTAGAGGTCATGTTGTTTCAATGTTATCTTTTTATTCAGAGGTAGGCCTTATTTCTTAGGGTTAGTACGGCAGGACGTTGTATCTCTATTGCCTATATACACAATTAAAAAATATACGCATTCGCATCTAACTTATGGTTAGTATATTCCATCACTTTCTACATTAATATTACATTAAATATAAATATCCTTCTTCAGAATCATACAGTTTATATATAAGCACATCTTATTTCGTCATCATTTGATACATCATTCAACCACAAATTTCTGAAATATTAATTCACTATTCCATTGCTCGACTGTATTTAATGACTGTAAAGGTGTAATCGTTTAATTAGGGTTCTCTGGCTAAGGGCAGTTTGTTTGAAGAGTAGCAATGCTGTCTTTACTTAGCTCTGGATACAAATTAACATTCCGACAATATGGAAACGATCTTCACGTCTGGTTGTGCTAATACACAGCAGTCGTATAAGTGAAATATCCCTAAGCACCGCGTAAAACACCAATCAATCAATCGATCAATCGTTGCATTGGGTTAATCTGGTGCAGGAAATGTCATGTTTTGTTGTGAGAATGTATACACATGACACCAATTCAAACAACCCCGTGTCTGTGTATATCCGGAATAGCTGTATGCAAACATCAACAAACACTATGCTTCCGTTCACAAACCAGAAATCATAGTTCAAAAAAAAATATCTGCACAAGCGGAAGGCAATTTTGATACATTTTTTAAACCCGAATAGGAACTCCTCCGTCATTTAGGAAACCATCAACACCACAAACAAGCGGTTCATTGTAAAAGCCAGCTTTTGCAGTGACGATAACAACCCTTGATCTCAGTGCAGTGGGTGGTTTTTAAAATGGACCTTGGCAGTACATTAACCATTGCTTGTGAAACAGGATGAGAAGGTCTAGTGATATGGATATGTCTCAGCAACACCGAATAACAGAACCAATGGACACGTTGGACGAAGACGTTTTTTATTCCATGAAAAATGATGCTGCCACATTTGTGGCGAGAAACGATCCGATTATAAGAAAATCAGAAGCGGAGGATAGGTAGTATTAACAGTAAGCACATGAGGATGGTGGCAGACTTGTTGATTAAATCGAGAATACTCACTCCTCTGGGTTCCAGAGTTCTATTTGTGATACCAAAAATGTTCAAAATCCAACAAGCTGACATTGGTCTGTCTTTGGTGAGTGATTATGATCTGGACCACCCAAGCACTGTAAAAGAATATTGGATACGAAATCAAACACTTGCTCTAAATAAAAGAAAAAAGGGTATAACCAATGGGGTTGAAGAGAACGTGAATAAACCCAATATATTATTATACTTTTTATTTAACCTTTATTCGCAAAATTGGTAACTCCTTCCTTATTTTGCATAGAAAGGAAATAATTGATTACAGAAGTGTTGAGCTGCCGACATTTTTAATCTTTAATCTGGATGTCAGCTAGATTCAATTACAATCAACCAATGTCGGAATTTCAAACAATATTCTTTGCAATCACTTTTTTTTATGAACGCCTGAAAATAATTGGTCTACATTTCAGAGAAAAACAACTATTATGAAGCACTATTATTATTACACATAAATATAAGGGAACGTTACATTTAATTTAAAATTAAATAAAAATATGCTAAAACCAAATCAATTTTTAAAATCGTCTTAATGGTAAGAAGAAGTTGACAACAAACACTTCTTTGTAGTCTGTCAATATAAAATAAATACGTCTATAAAAATAACCCATGGATTTGATTCTATAAATCGCTTTATTTTTTATCAAACATTTACACTAAATGAGTATACATATTCCACAACAGCAAATACTCAAGTATTCTTCTTTAAGCTTCTCGCCTCTGGAACTAATATCAAACGGGGCTTAGCTATACATAGAAGTACGCCAATAATGGCTATGAACAGCATAAAAATTGCAATTTTAAAGCCATCTCATTCCAACGTTTGTCCAGGTGGATCATTTCATGCCGGCCACAAACTCTACCAAGGAACACGCTAGAGTAATAACAAATGTCATCCACAAACTAATCTGCAATCGAAATCTTTTCGTTATTTTGAAGAAAATGTAGCTCTGAACATTGCAGTTTTCTACCACTAGGCGGACGGTACGAATGGACATTTAAGTCTAAAACCAAATGTCAATGATATCGGCCACTCAGCCTAGCAGTATTTAATATACAGTGCAATAAACGGTTCTCTGCAGTTATTGATCTACAAATAAACTGTATCGGGGTCATGTGATCGAATGTTCTGCTAAGTCGCACTAAGTAAATTATATTGGTTGATACCACGCCCCAGACAATAGAACTAATTTGATTGTTTGTTGGTGTCTGAGTACAAAGCGTGGGTGAAATCCGATAAGTCGGGTTTGTAGTAAACAAGTTACACATATCTTAGAATTATAAACATTTATAAGAACCGATCTCCTCTTTCCTCAGAAATGAGATAACAAGGGTCTGGCAAATAATAATGCAGATTATTTATCAGATACTCTTTTCAAGAATTTTTAATTCGTGTTATTTATGAGGTGGGTGAGGTGGATATCATCAATCGTCATTTCGCACGTTAGCGTGCCTAGTGAGTATTATGAGGATAGATTTATGGTTCAGGTATTAAAGTGTCTAGCGTGGTGTCTGATTGTCTGGACATTTGGTTCCAATATATATGATTATTAACACGCAATGATAGAGATAAACTGAGAAACCTACTTATAAATATCTGTACACTTGAACGAGCGAAACGATGTACCGTTTATTTAATGCATTTTGGTGGTGAGCCGTGCCAGTCAGAATGTTGTCTCTGACTTGTATTAATTCCCCAAGCTTGCTTTAGTTGGACCCGGGTTGCCAAAGATTCTAGATGAGTGGCATTCTGAATGTTAAATTGTTCAACACGGGAACACTGTAATTTAAAAACTGTTGATGAAAAAATTCCAATAAGCAAAAGACAGAATTCCACTTTGAGACCCAAGACACATACAATCTGCCACTAGGCGGATGGAACTAATGGACACCAAAGTCAAACACAAAATCGCCAGCAGTAAACGCAGACGGCTTTGACCAGTCGGGCTTACCCCCCTCAACATATAGTACAATTACTGTAAGAAACTATTATCTGTTGTTATTGACCCACAAAAGAGCTGCATCTAGGTCATGTGATCGAATGTTCTAAGTCGCGCTTAGTTAATAATATCGGTTGATACTCTGCCCCCAAATAATAGAACTAATCTGGTTGCCTGTTGGTGTCTGAGTACACAGGGTGGGTGAAATCTGATAAATCGGGTTTGAAGTAAACGGTTTATACAGATATTAGAATAACAAACATTTATGTGGACCGATCTTCTAAGTGATTTCCTCAGACATTAGAGGTAAATCACTGCCAAAGTTAAATAATGGAGATTATCGATCAGATACTCTTCTCAAGGCTTTCAATTCATGGTGCGTTATGAAAAATTGCCCTGTTGAACATCGGATGCAAGCCAAATTGCTTAAGCTTGTTTAGGGTTATCACGTTTTGAAGATTATACACGTCAAACTTATAAAACTATACATTCTGATGTGGATACGACCAGAGTTGGACTAAATATAAATGTTTCATCGATACATGTGTTGAAATTACCACAAACCCCTAAAAGGAATATACGTTCGCAAGACTGATTTGTCAAGTTATTCACCGGAAACGATGGTAATTGCAGGAGAGATGAGGTTGGTATCATCAATCGTCATTTCCCACGTTCGTGAGTTTAGTGGGCATTATGTGGATATATTTATGGTTCAGGTATAAATGTGTCTAGCGTAGTGTCTGATTGAAAGGACATTCTACTCCAATATATATGATTATTAACACGCAATGATAGAGATAAACCGTTTCTCCGAACCCCACTTATAAATATCCGTACACCTGAACGAACGAAACAATGTTCTGTTTGCTTAATGCATTTAGTTGTGAGCCGTGCCAGTCAGAATGTTGTCTCTGACTTTTATTTATTCCCAAAGCTCGCTTTAGTTGGACCCGCGTTGCCAAAGATTCTAGATGAGTGGCATTCGGATTTTTAAATTGTCCAACATGAGAACACCGTAATTTAATAGCAGTGAACGGAGAAATTCCAATAAGAGAAAGACAAAATTCCACTTTAAGAATCCAAGACACAGACAATCTGCCATTAGATTGTCAGATCTTCTGTCGCCAGGCGGATGGAACCAATAGACACCAAAATCAAACACAAAATCGCCAGCAGTAAACGCCGACGACGTTGACCACTCTGGCGTACCGCCCTCAACATATAATACAATGACTGTAAGAAACTGTTCTCTGTGGTTATTGATCCACAAAAGAGCTGCATCTAGGTCATGTGATCGAATGTTCTGCTAAGTCGGGCTGGGTTAATTATATCGGTTGATACTCTGCCCCCAGATAATAGAACTAATCTGATTGTTCACTGGTGACTGAATACACAGCGTGGGTGAAATCCGATAAATCGAGTTTGTAGTAAACTGTTTACATAGATCAAAGAATTAAAAACATTTATATGGAAAGATCTCATCTTTCCTCAGATAGGAGAAGATAAAGCACAGCGTGTTATTTAAAGGCAGGGAACGATATTGCTGTTGAACATGGGACAATTTATAATACAGAACATAGACAACACCAGCCTGCTTATATCAAAGATACTGATTTGAACGATATAATTAATACAACGTTTGTAGGATTAAAGAAGTTTGCGTATCTAACAAATCATTCTGCTAACAACTTATATTAAAGCCTATACACGTCAAACTTATAAAACTATACATTCTGACCTGACTAAGGTTGGTAAGTGGACTGTTGGTGTTAGAAATTACCATATACCATTGAATGGAATATATGTTCCAAAGGCTGATTTGCCAGTTGTTCGCCAAAAACGAATGTAATTGTAGGACAGATGAGGATGGTATCAACAAACGTCATGTCACACGTTAGCGTGCCTAGTGAGTATAATGCGGGGAGATTTATGGTTCAGGTATAAAAGAAAACCTGTGTCTAACATAGTGTCTGATTTTCGGAAAATTCTACTCCAATATATATAATTATTAAGACGCAATGATGAGAGATAAACTCCGAACCACGCTTAAAAATATACTATACACCTGAACGAACGACACAATGTACCGTTTGTTTAATGCATTTAATTGTGAGCCGTGCTAGTCAGAATGTTGTCTCTGGCTGGTGTTAGTTGGACCGGGTGCTACCAAGGATTCCAGACGAGTGGCATTGTTACGATTAAATTGTTTAACAAGGTAACACGGGTAATTAAAAGCTGTGTGCGAAAGAGTGCCAATACGAAAAAGACAGAACACCCCCTGAAGAACAGCAAGACACAGACAGCCCGCTGCTTTTGTATTACCTTCGTTTGCTGCTTGCTGTGCTTATTTTATTGTCCCATTTTTTAAACCAGTCTTCAACCACCCCTGAACAGGCTGCATTTTGCAGGTACATGTTGGCAGTTATCACACTCCATGTACATAAATCTCTTTAGGCGAGGCCCCTTGCAACCTTTGGCTCATCAAACAAGACGTTATGGAGGACAACTTCTGGAAATAGTCCAGGCTTAGCAGTCGTCCTTTATAAATGCTTCTGTTATATTGGAACTATCGAAAGTATCTAGTATACGGTCTCATTCAATATTGAATTTGCCCCATGGCCAATGCACTATATATTACAGAGTTTTAGAATTGACACAGCTACACATTTCTTGTTCAAACCACTAATGATAGTTAACACAACGATGGATTTTATAAAATTTGATTGGTGACAATACTTGTTTTTTTTTCATTATAAATTAATTATATCTAAACGTTTTCAGCGGTTTTTTCGTTTAAATATAATCATTGTGAAAAGCCCACTAATATCTGACAAACATTCAACTCGTTTGTACAGGTCCTAAATCGACAATCTTTTCATGTTTGTAAGGGAACCATTAAACTTGGTATTATGCAATTGACAATGAACGACTTACATTCCTTCGCACTTGAAAAGTAATCCTTCAAAATACAGACTGAAGCGAATATGAGACTTCAGTGTAAACATTCCTCAATTCTGGGATAGGTTAATAAATTATAGGATTTATACTCTACAAATCAATCGTTTTTCTATAAAAAATAGTTCCACCGGATAAAACATTTACAAATGCCTCACCATAAAGACACAATCATAGTTATCTGCCTGAAACAGAAAACAAATTATATTTTAAGAGGAAATGCCACACAAATACATATCATGGAATTTAACTAGGCGTTTAGTACTGTTTACTATATTTAAGATGGCCTAGTCCCGCTATTGACTGAGGACAGACGTACTAAAGCGTGTATCCCATTAATATTAATTCGGCCACTTGGCTTCTTATACAACGTCTTGTGACAGTCTATAGAAGAAATATGCCATTTAGTGCCCGGAGCTTTCAGACAAGCGATCTTGAAAGAATGTCCCAAAGGATATATTGGTGGAATAGCAACAGAGATTTCTTGGAAAGACAGAGGCATTGTATATTTATCTACATCTCCAGCGTAGACTCCCATCTTTGCCCCTTGGCTATTTATGCTATCTTAAATATTGGGAGAAGATGATAAAAAGCAAGCAATGTGTTCTTCGTTTAAAAAAAATAGTTTAATTCCAATTTATTCTTTTTTACAAGCAATAAACCTTTCATATTTTGTACATAAGTTAACAGTTATAGTTTTACAATTGTTATCCTACTCGATTTATAGTACATGTATATACTTTAGGTTATTTTAAATTTGCCAGTCTTTTATTTATCTTTACGGCCCTCTGGCTAAGGGCAGTTTGTTTGAAGAGTAGCAACGCTGTTTTTTCTTAGCAATTTACTTTCGAACATTATGGAAGCCCTTAACATCACAAAGATGCTACTTTCATGAAGCAAGAGCACACATTCCGAAAATTAAACTAGCAATTGTCCGCTTATCTTATCTTGCTTGTGATTGATGCTGTGTGGAGTTCATCAACTTAAATGTTGATTTGGATTCTTGTTATTATTTTGCTTTAAACATATTATACCATACTTCCAAAAGTTTACGTTTAAAACCAATGAATTCTGTCACATTGCCCAACCATTGGGTTTTCGCTAATGTGGATGTCAGCTAGATTTAATTACAATGAACCAATGTCAAAATTTCGAACACTAGTCTTTGAAAATCAATAGTTTACACACTTGAAACCAATTGGTATTCATTTCAAGTAACAAAACACTAATATAAACCACTATAGTTATAACAAAAATATATAATATATGAAAAACATCAAATATGGTAAAACAAAATAATTTAAAAGTCGCTTAATTGTATGAAGAGCTTGACAACGTATACTTCCTTATAGTCTTAAAACTTAAAATAAATACGCCGTGTATGGAAAGAATCCATGGATTTGATTATACAATTCGATTATGTCAACTAACATTTAGAGTAAATGAAAATATGGTACTTTGAAAGGTCAATCAGTCATGCACATATTCTACAACAGCAATACTCAATTATTCCTGCTTTTAACTTCTAGGCTTTGTCACAAGTGTCGATGTGGGCTTAGCTATATATAGAAACACACCGCAAAATGATATCAGCAGCATTATAGTTGCTATTTTAATGCACCTCATCCTAACGCTTGTCCAGATGGATCACTTTCTGCAAGCCACAAACTTCACCAAGGAAAACGCTGGTGTGATAACAATATGTCACCCACAAACTAGTCTCCAGTCGAAGAATATTTTCTTACGTTTAGAAAAGTTAGCTCTGAACATTTAATTTAAGAAAAGTTTATAGCTCTGAACAATTTGCAGACTTCTGTCACCTGGCGGATGGAACGATTTGACTTCAAAGTTAGACACCGACTCGCCAGCAGAATGACGACGACGTTGACCGCCTTTGATATACAGTACAATAACTTAAGAAACTGCTTTTTGTAGATATTGATCCACAATGGAACGGTATCGGGGTCATGGCATCGAATGTTCTGCTAAATCGCACTAATTAAATTATATTGGTTTATACCCTGCCCCCACACAATAGAACAAATCTGATTGTTTGTTGGTGTCTGAGTACACGCGTGGGTGTAATCCGATAAATCGGGTTTATAGTCAACTTTTACACAGATTTTAGAATTACAAACATTTATGAGGACCGATCTCCTAAGCGACCCCCAAGAGGGAGAACATAAAGGTTAAATAATGGAGATTGTTGATCATATACTTTTCTCAAGGCTTTCAATTCATTGTGTGTTATTGACAAGCGAGTAACGAAAATATGCCCCTTTGAACATCGGATTATTCATAATAAAGAAAAAGAAATAGCACCACACATGCAGCTTAAATCAAAATAATTGTTTTGAAGCAATGTAATTAATTCAACACTTGTGGAATCGACTAAGTCTTGTATTTTCAGAAACCCCCTCATACACTCTGCAATAAAATACTAATAATTCGTGATAGTACATTGTGAATCAGTGGTGCTGGGGATAAAAACTCACAACTTTCTGACAACCCTAAGCTTTGATATCGAAACTTGAAGCAGTGCTGGAAATGGCATTTCAAAATTCCTCAAAATTAACATTATTAGACCAGTAATGCTTTAGGGCTGTTACTGAGATTCACTAATCTACGAACAAGAGTATAGTACAATGAACTTAAATGCTGTCTATATCTTATAAACTATATGTACATGGCTCAGTACAGAAAAATTCACAGTTAGGATATAAAACCATCATGTGATAGATGAAATAAATATAATATTTTCTATATGGTTTATAAGGAATATAACTACCATAGTAACTGAAGGCTGTTATGATAATAACTGTATGATTCTGTGGTGACACTGTTGCTAAAGCAACTCAAATTGTTTTGTGATTACAATTAAAAAGGTGGCTATAAGTCACTTCCAGTTAACAACAAAAATCATATTTACATATTAAAATCTCTAATCCTTAAGGGTGCTACACTGGATGGAGGGTGACTGTAACAATAGTAAAAAGTAATACTTTAAACACAGTGTGATTCTATGGACGATAAACTTCTATATTTATTATCATTTATCAACCAACGTTTTACTGCAGATGGTAGCACCGTCGCAAGCTTAATGGCAGCCATTGACCGGACAAGAAATGCCAAGATATAAATATTACAGTTGCACCATCACACTTGTTTTAGTGGCATAGCACTGTATATATACCATCCTATTTCTGCCCTGTAATTAAGTTAAAGAAAGGTACTTGATAATAAATATAGAAGTAGAAAACCATATAATCATGACATGTTACTGCTATACAGCTTATAAATGCCAATAAAACAAGGTAAGAAACTTCCTTTTTATCCACATTGACAGATTCATCATATATTATTAGGAAATTAATGTGTGGTAAACAAGGCAAATTTAACTACAGTAATATTTAACTATGATAGGTCACAATAGAGTTTATCAAGCAATATTCCACTGGAACAACTGGAAAGCATCAACAAGGCTCACAGTCTTGATACCGGCCACTCTAGTCTTCTTCTTGATCACAGGATTCAGTTTGATGAAAGACCTGAAACAACAGATGTATTGCTTGATCCATTGTTTGGTGTTTTACAGTATACATAAGGGTATTTTACTGATATATGAAAGCATGCAGGCCGTAATAATAGGTAGAGGAAACCCCTGTTGGTATCACTGGTAACATCGGGGACAGGACAGATCAAGGAGAGGACAAAAGCGTATCTCCACAAATCCACTACCTGATGCCCTTTAACCCTGAGAGCATTTTAGAGGCTCTGTATTTAAATTCAGTTAGATTTCAAATCTGTAGTGAATGAGACAATCACAGACTTTGGTCAGGTGTAGTAATAGCAGTTAATTGGGCTTTAGGCTACCACCCAACGTAGTTTTGGTTGAGATTGGTTGATTAATGTTTGAGGCCGTGTCAAGCATATTCACTTATATGTGACCTAGATAGCCACGCTTTGAAACCATCATTATTAGTTTTGGAGATACAACTGAGACACAATAAATGATAAAGTACTGTACGAATGTTTATAAAAAAAATAAAGAAAGTAAAACATATATATGTACCACATTCCAATCATATGCAATTTGTTGGTGCTCTTGATTTATAATATACAAACATATAGAGGTAGGGCTGTAGTAAACCAAAAGATGCCAGACTTCATACCCCCAGACCTCAGGATAAATGCAACGTGTTTGTTTGTTTGGTTGGTTGTTTAGGGTTGACCCGCTTTAAAGTTTATGCACGTAAAGTAACCGGAAAGGTTCAAAATACAAAGTTGTGGAATGACGGAAAACTATCAATTCTGACGTGAAGACGATCAGAGTTGGTAAGTCGACTCAATTATAACGTTACATCGATACACTGGTGTTGACAGTTACCATATACCCAGGCTGATTTGACAGCTTTTTGCTGGAAATGATAGTTATTGCATGTCAGGGTGATATCTTCAATCGTCGTTTCACACATTAGCGTGCCTAGTGAGCATTATGCGGAGCGATTTATGACTCAGGTGTAAATGAAAACCTGTGTCTGATTGTCGGGAAATGATATTCCATTATATATGATTATTAACGCGCCATGATACAGGGGAACATTGCGTTAGAATCATAATTATACACAGTCGTACACATGAACGAAGGGAACAAAGGTACCGATTGCCTAAGGCCTTTGATGAAACTTGTATGTAAAGATATTGTGGCGCTGGCTCTCTGTAATTCCCTGTTAGATCCTGTATTGCCACCGAACGAGTCGAGAGAAGTAACACAGTGAACCCTCCAAACAGTATGGTAAGCGAAATGTGCCAAATGTCTCTGATGATTATTCAAACAGGGATATTGTTGTAAGATAAAAATGTCTAAAATGTCGAAACATGAAATTTGTATATGTACCTGTATCAAGTTCACATGTGCTCAAAAGGAGCAGATGTATTCAACTGTTCTAATTGTCAGAATAGCCATACAGAATTGTTTGTTTGATTGGTGTTTAACGTCGTACTCAAGGGTATTTCACTTATATGACGACGGACACAAATACAGAA
>JAVFBW010103284.1:0-16527 GCA_034783835.1 Mopalia ciliata
ATCGATTTTCAACTTTCACCATGGGTTTAGATAGGCGGGACGTAGGGCTAAGACGGAGGAATTAGCCCTATTCATTGTGCTACAACAGATGTAGCTTATTTAGCAGCGCATGTACTAACAAGAGCTCAAGTGAGTCGTAATATACGCCCGAAGAAATCTTGTGGCATGGAATATTAAAATCGGGTTTCAATAAAATTTTCCACAAAATCCTACACGCCATCTTGACATGTGGAATATCTTAACTTAATATTAATCTTGTCAAATTGAACACTCTTACCAACTAAGTTTGATTCGAATTCCACAAGAAGTTTTAGACTTTGCCACCAGTAGTCGAATAAAGGGCCAAAACTAATTCCATGTGATGGTTTGTCACAATCATATAAGGTTTGATTCGAATTCCATCATAAATTTAAGTAAACATACAGAAACTTAGGTGGTGCCACATGCAGGTTGACACACACTAAAATCAATCCTAAGTGACGTCTTGTCACATTGAACACTGTACTAAGTTTGATTTGAATTGCACAAGTTTTCAAATTAATATACAGAAACCAAATTAATTTAATCTTTGCCACCAGGTGGCGCCACCTGTAGGTCCACAAATGCCAAAGTCAATCCCAAGTGACGTGTTGTCACATGGAACACTAAGTTTGATTTGAATTTCACAAGATTGTTTGGGGTTTAATGTCGTACTCAAGGGTATTTCACTTATGTAATGACATGCCAGCCTAATCATGAAGGAAACCAGCCTCGACATCACTGACAACAAACAAAGAAAGGAAGGGACAAATGCAATACAGACATCACAAACAGATCAGCTTCCTGTTCCCCTTTAGCTTGAAGAGCACCAGGGAAACATGAAGCTCCCACCAACTGCCCGCAATTGCACAAGAAGTTTTCAAATTAAAATAAAAAACCAAAATTAAGACTTTGCCAGCAGGTGGCACCACCTGTAGTCTGGCATAAGCCAACACTAATCCCAAGTGGTGCTTGTCACATGGAACAATCACACTTAGTTCCCAAAATAACGAAAACACTGTCACACTTAGTTTGATTTGAATTCCACAAGAAGTTTTCAAGTTGAGATACAGAAACCCAATTTAAACTTTGCCACCAGGTGGCCCTGCATATGCCAAAATCAACCCCAAGCGACATCTTGTCACATGGAACAAAGATGCTAAGTTTGATTTGAATTTAATAAGCGGCTTTCAAATTAACGTCCAGAAACCAAAAAGTTGACAGACGGATGGACAGACAACCCCATAACATAATATCTCGTCAAATGACAGGGTATAAATTATAATTTATGTTTTTATGTAAACATACTCATGTAAACTCAGGAAAACTCTCAATGGAATAAAAGACATTGACTTCACCTAACATATATTTATTTGTTCACATTCAATGGGGAAAACTTAAAACAGACAATTATGTGTGTATAATAAGTGGGCCACATCTTGATATATTTACATTATTGTGTGTTTTTTTATTATTATACAAAAATTAAACTGCCAAACAAATTTTTTTATCCTTTATATTTTCAAGATTGTTAAACAAATTTTTATTAACATATGATTTTTAATCTAAACCACATTTTTCCAAACTATCGGAAATTTACATTTACAAAAGTTATATCAAGTCTAAAAAATGCAGACATCCTTTGATCAATGATTTTGATCATTAGACAATTTGAGAAATGTTCAAGTGACCATCTTTACTAAGTTATTTTCTTACTATTTACCATCACATGATAAATTGTTGACAAAAACATTAAAACAGTGTACATTTTCTTTCCATGACCACAAAGAATATATCAGAAACAAAAGAATATATATTTTGAATAAATGGAGAGAAAAATTTGTTTGCCTCCACCGGGATGCGAACCAGACACCTTTGGGTTACAAACAAAAGAATATATAGTTATGCATACACATGTATGGGCTACCTGAGAAGGCTAGCCTCCTTTTGTGTTACAATAGCAACTCCTAGGCACAATACGTTATTCCCCATTCTGAGCACATGCTGATGGTTTGGGTTCATCTCTGTACTCAAGGTATTTCACGCTGAAGAATGTGGTGTAATTTATGATTATAATCTATGAAAACTACTCACATTTAATGGTAGTACTGCTGTTTTACATTAAAGTTTACATACTTAATAACAAAATTACTGATTGCTTGGTGTTATACCCTGTTTTGAAGTTACTGTACCTGTTACTGTACCTCATAAAAATAGTGTTCCTTCAGTGAAACAACAGGTACATGACTATACCGGGAAGATACAGCCCTAATCCAGACATTGACCAGGATGAACAGATAACCACATGCCAAAAATGGCACTTCAGGATTAAAGTGTTTATTTATACATGATAAATCCCATTTGAAGAATAATGGTCTATTTGATAGTTTGTAGTTGCAAGCTTTATAGAACATGCTTCTCACATACAGACAGTTTATCTACAGAAGTTTTAATAGCTGGAGATCGTTAATGGAACATGAACGCCTCCAGCGGGTAGTTATTGAGAACTACCAGAGGCACCACCTTGGTCGGCTGCCTTCTTCACCTGCTTCTGTCTCATAATCTCAGCATCCCTGTTAACAGACAAATTGATAGCTAAGTTTTGTGTAGAATGGCTAGTTGAAGAGTCGGGGGCTTAGCCAGAAAGTAAAAGTATGGTGTCCAAAATTGTCATTTTGCTTCATTTTTCAAGTTACTGGGTGTCTGATTTTAACAGTTTGGCTAATGGCTATCTACTGCATGTTAAAGTTTGTTTCAAGACTATTTCACTTATATGACGATGGATTGTCCATTTCACACTGTACACAGTCTTATTATGATGGAAAACCGAGAGGAAACTTGGTAAAAACCACCCCCACGATTGCCAGAGCCACAACATGTGACTCACTCATATACCTGATGTTTAACTCAGGGTGTCCATTTGGACGGGTGGATATCCCTCTGCCTTAGCCATTGTGAAGAGTATTTCACATGCATGTATTTCTACTTAAACAGGAAATAGCGGCACATACACAATCATAAAATATATAATTTTTTTTTACTGTATTAGGATTGTTTATTTGTTTGTTTGATTGGTGTTTAACGTCATACTCAAAATATGACGACGTGCCAGCCCAATGGGTGAAGGAAACCACCCTCGACACCACTGGCAACAAACAAAGACAGGACAGGACACACTACAGACACCACAAACAGATCAGTTTCCTGTTCCCCTTTAGCTCTGAGAGCACTAAGGCAACATGAAGCTCCTTCCAATCGCCCACTTATCTCGAATTGTAACATACTAAAATCTAGATAGATGTTTACTACTTGAACTGTATAGAAGTTATATGAAATATTTCGCACACCCATTGTTTAAGGAATAGATATTAATTCATCAATCTGCCAAATACAGTTAAGAATAGTTACAAGATTATTTTTATCTGATGTGTAGGACATTCTACTAATTCTATATCCTACCAATTATCACTGTACTTCTGCTTGATCCATTGGGGTTTTACACCATGCTAAAAGTTATCAAATTATTTGTTGGAGGAAACCAAACTCACATCCATAGAAATAAATAATAAATGACCCAAGGCAAAGATTAATTGAGTGATGTTTCATGCCATGCTTAACAACCAAGATGTGAAGTGTTCGTATAATGTTTGAAAGTACATCTTCCTCTATTTGTAAGTATGGACAGCATTGCTACTTTTCAAACAAAGTGCCCATTGCCACAACCAATATAAAATCAAAGACAACAAAGCATGTAACAACATGTGATCAGTAAAGAATGCAAGAGACAGTCACCATAACAAATTGGTTTTGTGTTGATGCTTAGCTTCAGGCAGTCAGCTCCAACCAAGCCTTGGTCATACTTATTACAAACTTACTGCTGTAAACTGGGTCAGGAATATCATTGAAATAAGATTACAGAAGGCAATAAGAAATAATATAACAGGTAGGCCAGTGTAAGACTTCAAGGACTTCTACTCCATCAGACAACGGAATTTTGAATAATCCGAATCTAGGAAAGCTTTCTATGATATATTATAAGCGTTCATGCCTAGGTGTCAGGGAATCAAACCATAGTAACCATTGAAGCTGGCTAAAAACTGATTGACGGACAAAAACCTGAGAATTGAAAGTGTCTGAGCAGGAAGGGAAATCTTTATTGGCATCCAAAAGTACACGCAAAGACGTCTGGAGATTGAAACCTCATCGGTTACCCAATAATGATTTTTAAAAACAGATCTGGAGTTTAATAATTATAAAAGTAAAGTAAGAAATAGATATGTGTTTAGTTCTCTTGGAGATAAACAAGCTTATAAAGCAATAATAGATTGGGCAATTATAAAAAGAAAGTCTTAAGATATCTTGTTTGTTGATTTTGGAAGCCAGGAAAGCATTTCGACATCTTGAATGGCATTACTGAAAAAATGTTTTAGGGGGCCAACATCAAAATTTCTGTATAGATTTACGTCTTATGTGTTCTAAGTTCCTGAATATTATGTTTGTTTGTTTGTTTGTTTGATTGGTGTTTAACGTCGTACTCAAGGGTATTTCACTTATATGACTCAATATTATGATAATTATAAATATCAATAATGATAATTAGTTAAATAAATATAACTGGAAGAGAAAACATACTTTTGCACAGAGTTATTATTGCCCGTGGAATTGGAAAGATAAGCAGATCTATAAAAAAAATATATGCATTTATCAGAGTTCTTGAAAGATCAAAGCAGCTTATTTAATGAAAGGTGATTGAAACTTTTATAAAATGGCAAGAAAAGCAGTCGACACAGTTATTTCTTGAATATTTTTTTAGTGAAGAAGAAACAGTTTCATGTTCCAAGGAGCTTGGTTTTGGATTGCCTCAATCAGTTTGCTCGGGTAATTCAGGTGTATTTTTCTTAGCGAAAAAAAAAAAAAAGGTGAGAGAAAAGGTAAACTTTCTGGGTACAGGGCTGAGGTGTTTTGACTTGTGGTAACAACACATACCTGACTGAGAAACTTGACAAGGCCAACTTCAGACATTTGGTTATTTTATTTACATCTTTCTGTTTAACCACTGACTCTGGGTGTTTAGACTGGGCTAAGATTGGCAGGTTAGATGTCCAGAGGGGTTGGGGGTAAATATACACTGACAGGAATGGAAAACTACAGGAGATGTTCATAAGAAATATTTTCCTAGGTAGATTAAAGGATTCAAGAAACCTTTTCAAGCCTTTTGAACCTTTTCGAGCTACATGAGTGGTACATGAATTATAGGTATCATTTACTTGTCAAATTTAATTTTCATGGAGGGATGATTTATCCTATTTTTTGTCTATAAAATTTTTCTAACTGTCCATTGATTGATTAATCGTTAAATATTTTTAATTACACTCACTCTCTTATTACATCTAAACAGTCAGAGAGCAAATAATTGTTCTGATTGGGACTTTGAGGGCAAAATATTGCCAATGATAAAGTTTCTAAGAGATCAGCTTAATTTCTAGGATTTCAAGAATTTGTCAAGAATAACAGTAATATTTTGCCTCTCAGCATAGTAGAATGAACTGCATCTTTGGACTATTGAATTTCATAATCCGTGATCCTGAGCAGACTTGTATTACAAGACTACGTGACTAGAGAAATATAACTGAAGTAAAGCACACAAAAACATTTCAAGAAATGTTGGCTGGGACTCAAACATTCTACGATGATATCGACAAATTCCCCAATATTTCTCTTCAGTCAATATGTAATTTGCGTTAATAACTTACAAAATGGCCGTGGTCCTTGCCAGAAAAATCAAAGCATAAAGAAAAAAGGGGCATCACTTTATATAATTTTACTTCATCATCTTTACATAGTACTTTTTATATCTAACGCTAAAATGAAAGGGCACAGAGCTTAAATCAATGACTGGCTGTTAGTTAAGTAAACGAACAGAAACTATCCTTATCGAAATATCACAAAGATCCAACAACATTAATTTAGGAAAAACTGAACAGAGAAGTGAGTAAAAAAATATATCATGCATTTTGTTAGGAAAATGATCTCACTTTTCTATAGGATTAACACTCATGACCAGGGATTTAGGAGCATATTTCAGAATTTCTATGTAGAATTTAACGATATGCACCCATTTGTTACAAGTGTCATGAAAGTTTATTTGTCTTGTCAGTGATGTTGGAGGCTCAGTTTGTTTGTTTCGCAGATTGTCCATTTCGCACTGTACCTTGCCTTTTTACAGTGGAAAAGAGAGAAAACCATGTAAAAACCACCCCCACGACTGCCAGAGCCACATCTTGTGACTCATTCATATACCTGATGGTCGACAGATGGTCAAGATCCTGTGATCAGTACATTATAGAAGGATTAGTAAGCGCCCACACTACCACTAAGCCATGGCCGCAGTTTGTTAGAGGTTAAGAGAGGCAAAAGCTTTACTATGACTGATAATGGGAGCTTCCACCAAAAAGCTATTCTTCACGCTGACCGATATTTAAAACTTTCCTTCATTTTCTTAGGCCGTCAAGGAGCAGTCTAAAACATTACTCCTTTATTACAACAGATCACTACACATTTCACCGCTCGGTTAGTGAAACTTGTAAGAGTTTTTCAATGTCATAAAAGTGAAATAACATTGGGCTGCTATTTACTCACCACCAATCCATCTACAGATTTTCTACACTACACTTTTTGTGTTAAGTCCATCTAGCTGAAATACTGCTGAAAGTAGCGTAAAACACTAATCAATCCTTTGTCTTAATTCAAAGCACAAAACAATCTGCTAAAGACTCCAACCATTGCAAAGAAATATACCATCTAAAGGAAACTACAAACCGATGTAAATAGAATATTGTGAATTCTTGAAATAGAATAGAACTTCAGTAAATCAAATAAAATATATTCAATCTCATGCACAGAATAAGAAAACAAAATAGCCTTTACTGTGAGAGGCTGGAAAGTGGAGTGTATTTGTTGAAGATCTAAAGTGCTGCAACATCTGCCATGTTTTCTCTCTTAAGCCATGATAACAGAAAGTGAGTAAACTTGATAGGAAGACGGACGAGCAATCCATTGTCTTCTGACAAAATCGTTTTCAGATAAGTTGATGCAGCGTCACATATCTTCTTGCAAAGTTGTGATGTGGCAGTAAATTTGAATAAACTTCCCATTTGTGGAATCAAACCGTGGAATGTACACATGAAAAGTCGAATGAAAAAGCCCAAATGGCACAGACGGTTTTTTTTCTCTCCGAGTATCATTTAGAATAATGCTTTCCTTTATCTTAATTTATCTTTAACTCTCACATTAGAATTTTTTCAACACTATTTTAGCTTTAATCATTCATGATTTGGATTATGGAAAAGGTTTTAATTGACTTTTACTTATAATTAAACATTAAAATCAACTTATACTAATTGAATAAAAAAATAGAAACAAATATTGAGAATAACTTTGTAGCTAAAAGGTACCAATAAAAGTAAGCTTTTTTAAGCTTGTGGAAGTAATACAATTATATACACAAATATTGTTTAAATAATGATTAGGTTTGAATAAGACACTTGAAAAAATATTAATGATTTAGATAATAATTTTTAAAATGTTATCAACCCATGATAAAAATCAAGATATTAAACAAGATGCCTCGACAGGCTTCAACATTTATTTGTTGTTATGTCGAATCCTGAACCCATATTTGATTACCTAAAGCACATAAGAAATTACGTTTTTTTTCATTGCATACAGATTTCATAAAATTTCAAACTTTTTTACTGTCAAAGGTTGGAATGCATTCAAATAATCTCATTTTAAAAGTTAAATATTGTCTTGGAAAAAATGGTGACAATTTGTTTAGCCCTTTGAACTGTTGGACTGAAAAAATTACAGACTTTCCATTCAAAGGCAACTAGTGATAGCAATGACGCACTTGGCGAAAAGAGCCACATTTCCTTTCATTAGTAACACGATAGATTTCACGACTTCAATGAAATCGTATTTTAGATACACCTGAAGTTGCTATGACAACAATCATAAAACTATGAGGCAGAAAATGAGATTATGTTGTCAGCAAAATTAAAAGTCACTCATTAAGAAAGCCGACGGCATTTACAATGTGGATGACGCAAAAACATCGACCCATGTTCTCAGAGAGCATTATTTGGCTATATTTGGATTTTTATAACAGGCTCAGTCAATTCTAGAGTATTTTAGGAATCTGAATGTCTTAAGCAAAAATATGCGAAAAGAGTGGGAGATCTAAGCACTGAAGGGATTAGATTGTTTAGCACAAGAAAGCTACAACAATGATCTCAATGAACGATGGTTTAGATTGAATGGATGGCTTATAATGGTTATAATCTATACCGGGGTAGCATATCTGACTAATTTGTAACTAAGCTGTAAGCCATTTCATTTTTAATGTAAAGAATTTAGACTCCATTGTCACAGTTTTTATGTGTGTCCAAAGAGGAATTGCATCTGCACTTTGAACTCACTGTTATTTTAGTTGACTAAGATTCTGGGCTGAATTATACCTCACTATCTACCTTAATAAATACCAAAACACAGGGATTTATCCTTTCCATTTTTTTTTTAGCCAACAATCAGATTTAAATCCATCACCGAACGTGTCTCAAACTTTTCTCTGTCGGAATTCAGCCTTAATTTTTCAGGGAGCAGTTTTTCATCGACAAATCAGCTTAATTTTTTCCCACCAGTTGAGCTGAACTCAACGTTACTGTGGACAATTAAATCACATGACAGAGCGAGTTTGTAAATGACATCTAAAGCTCTAACAAATTATCTCAATTGGATTAAAATGCTTTAGGAACATCCACACGCGAATATCATCTTAGAAAATCAAGTAGCAAATAAAAGTCAGTGTAACAAACACCAGAATTTGAAAATGGGGAGAAATTTGAAGTAAACCATCTAAAATGTTGACAATTTTGCTAGGAATTTTTACAAATCAGTCTTGTTTGAAAATAAAGCTACATTAAGTTTATACGAAACAAATACCCATCCATCATTTTACATGAAGGGAAATTCAATACAAATTCACAAAGAGAAAGCAAATATAAAAAATATGAAGCATTTTGTCACGAAAAATTCATAAACTTTGGTTACTAGAGATGAGTTTATTTGTGAATTAAATACTCAAAGTGAATTCAATATCTTCTCAGGAATTGGGATTGATTTCTAGTGAAATTATATGTTATACTCGCAGTTATATGTAGTGTGGTACACATTATGAAATATGATATAGAATAAAACTGAGATAAATAAACGAATAAACATTTTCCAAAAAATTTATACCAAAAGATTTGTGAGTATCTGTATGGAAGAAACATAGAATATCTAAATGCTGCACTCTTGTTGATAACAAGCTGAGGAGACATTAAATGACTTCAAAGCTTAAATACATCCTCCAACTAAATGGCTAATATCAACAAGTTTGAAGCATAATTATGCTGTCTCTTAACTTAGCAATGGAAAAACATTCACTTTTGACCAGAACAAAAATAGTTTACATTTTGCAATTGTGGTAGTGTAATTTTACAATTGTCATAAAAGTAATATATATGTTATAATATCTATATGTGAAAATTAACACCAAAAAAAAAATTTCTGAAGGATTGTGTACTCCAGGAAAGCGGTAGTTAAAAGATCTCAAGTCTGTGGTTAGTAGTATAATGTGAAAGATGCTAAGGTTAGAGCCATGTCTAGTGTTGAATGAACTACACTTAATTGACTTCAAAAGAGCGGTTGTTGTTTGTTTGTGTGATTGTTTAATGTCGTACTCAAGGGTATTTCACTTATATGGCAACAGAATTTCCCCTTTCACTCTGTCTTAATTAAAGTTATTTGTTTAATGAGTGGGTGCTGCATGAACACCACCCATACCATTGATGCATTGACTTCCTCATACACCAAGTCCACTTGGTGCAGCAAAAGAAGATTTATTCATCAATTGTCCGTTTGTTTGATTGGGGTGTAACATCATACTCAAAGTTATTCACTTATATGACATAAGAATTTATACTTCACACAGTTTCTTGCTTAAGTAAGCTGGAAAAACAAAATCTCATAAAAACACCTTGGCAATTGCTGAAGCTACATAGTGTGAGTCCTTCATATACTATAGGTCTACTGGAGGACTCCATTCTGAGAAGTGTGCAGCAATAAATGGAATGTTAATCTATATTAATCACTAAAGTGTTGACTTCTCTGAAGAGATAGCTATTCTGACTCATTTAATCTGTGTAGAAAATATGTAAAATAAGCCCCTCGACTAGACATAACAATACATTTTGATCTGTTAAATTGTCACCATTTTCTGATTTTTATTGTATTTATTGCAGCATTTACTCTAAGTGCGGTACAAAATTTCTAGCTCAAGTGAGATTGCAAGAAAATAGACCTCAGCTAGGAAAAGTCTTTGACAATATCTTTAACAACTGTCGCCATGCAAACAAGCTATAAAAATCATTAAAATCAATCAACAAACAATTGCTAATTGTTCTCGTGTGGGCGATGTAGAATTATTATCTCGTCTTGAACCTTGTTGAGCTCTGTTCTCACCCAGCTCGGAAGCAAAATGTCGTTACACATAGACTGCGTGACAGAACGCAAAGAAGAATCAATGTATAATGTTCTTTTTTTTACTTTCTCACGACAACCAGACCAGAAGATAAGATAAACTAATGTATCACATTTATCCAATCACCTTAAAAAGCCCAATTCATTTATTAGGTTTGTACTATAAAATCTATATCTGTGCACTTAATGCATTGATTTGTTCAGTTTTAGTTCAACATCTTTGTCATGAAGTTTTAGTTGTGGGTTTATGGTGTATAACCCACCTAATCCTTACACTAACACTTATCTATAAATAACTATGATTTTTGTTTTTTGTGTGACTGAGGTTTAAGTTTATACCAGTAGTTTAATAACTAGAAGTATGCAACTGCAGTATAGTAATATCCACAGCATTGTAGACCAGCAATGTGTTCTGCAATGTGTGTATTGCAACTTTTGGATTAATATTTGTTGATTTAGTTGTCCTTTAAGTTCTATTTAACAGATACACTAGGTAAATATGTTTCGTTCGGTAAGCACCATTATGACTGAGGAACGCCAGAAGTTTCCTGTAATACATCGTTTTTAAAGTTGCTTTCTTATGAATTTTCTTCTGTGCTACATCACATTACACATTATACAAGGGGGCTTGGTCCCCAATGCTGGTCAGCTCATCTAAATGGCAGTTGCGTACTTCTAGTTAATAGACCTCTGGTTATACTCAATGATAAACCATTTGCTTCGATTGACAGCACAAACAAATTTTGTTTACTGAAGAGAAAGAAAATTTTGTTGCCTCCACCTGAATGTGGAACTTTGGTCTATGGCAATCAAGACGAGCATTATCTAACTGTCTTTTACAGCAGAACAACTACAAATTTCAATTTCTTAAAAACGCACACATGGACATTACATTAGTTGACAGCATCATTTTTTTATTAAAACATTACTCACAAATGTGTTTTATTATAAGGGGTTTTCTAAAAATCTGGTATTGGCAAATATATACATTTAATGTAATGATTAATTTAAACGGTTAATTGGTTTATTGAAAAACATTACTTACCTATTTACATATATTGATATACATTACATATATTATTGCTTAAGGAATGCAATTACTACAACATTAATAAGTTTGAGTTCAGACTTGCATCCCTTCATAATCTGGTTTGATACAGAGATTTTCCAATAGAGCCATCACT
The DNA here is from genome assembly GCA_034783835.1 of Mopalia ciliata. Classification (NCBI taxonomy): domain Eukaryota; kingdom Metazoa; phylum Mollusca; class Polyplacophora; order Chitonida; family Mopaliidae; genus Mopalia; species Mopalia ciliata. The sequence continues at coordinate 11,784 of JAVFBW010103284.1, forward strand.
CATTCTCAAAGAATTACATTACTTTGATGTAATGTTTTTAAAGGATGTTCATTTAAATTGTCAATACTTCGTAATTACACCTTTAAATCTTAATCCACACCTGGATTAACTCCTTGAACTTATTAGGATAGATAGTCTGATGTATGTGACAATGAAATAATTTCTTCATTTTTTTCTCTTTCTTAACTTCTATTAACTTTTTAAAATTGCCAATTTCTATAAAACTATCTTGGAAGACATCTTACTATTTTCCATAACAGAAAGCACATATAATTTGCACAACATCTAGACAAGGTATTGCTCCAAAGAGCAATTTAAGCCTAAGAGCTTTAAGTGCCACAACAAAACAAGTCTTAAAATGATGTGAAACATTTCACAAGGCATTTTAATATCAGGAGACAGAAGAATCAATTTTGATATTTTTGCCACCTGTAAAATCTTGTTACATAGATTAATATGACAGTTAACCCTAATAAAAGAGGTAAAAAAAAAAAAAAAAAAAAGACCTCTTTCAGTTTTATGTTAAGGGATTCAAATTTAATTTATTTATTTCCTATAATCAAAACTGTATAATTACACAAAAAATATTGACCAGTGAATCCTGAAAAATAAATTATTAAAAATAAATATTTAATAATCTAAAAAGACACTTTTCTGGCTGTTTTATAATAATAAACTGTTTTGATAGTTTATTATTTACTTGTTTTTATATATATGATTATTAAGTAAATCAAATTATACATTGGTTATATCAATATTTTCCTCTGAGATTAATCATAAGCAATACATTTCCAAAAATATTTATTAGTAAAAAGCAATAAAGAAAATATTCACACAATGAAAGAAAAATTTCTCCAGGTTTCTGAAAATCCCTTTTTCGCAAAACCCAAAATTCAGAAAGATTTGCATGCAACATTATATAAAACATGATGAAAATCAAATATTTAGACCAGTAATTACATGAGGCCATGAAATGTAAATGATCAGCTTCAGATTATGCATTAAGTTGCACTTCATTACTATTCAAGTATTGTAGATTAGGGGTGAATTAGTAAGTTTTTCATTCTGATCATGATAGCCCAAAAGAACCAAGGAAGCCAAGCAAGGCAAGAATATTGATTTATGAATTGCTATCCCAGCATGCCTCTCCCTAAGTGCAGTCTGTGAGTAGTGATACTATTGGACTATCTCCACTCAGGGGTCTTATTGCTATACTAGCTCAGTGTAAACTCTGCCTGAGTTGTTACAGCTGAGCAATGGCCAGGATAGAAGATTATTTTGTTAAAAAGGTAGGCGACAACATGTTTTTTTTTTCCATTGACTGTTTACTCAGTTTTACTTTTGTTCTGTATATTTTTTTGTTGTTGTGTAAAAATTTAAAATGTATAGAACAAAGAAAAACAGTTTTAAGATAATTCCAATCTTGAAACAAAATCGAAATTCTAATGGAATTGAAACAGAAAAAAATATTTGATTGCTCTTGCCTAGCACTGAAATATGGTTTAAATTTTTTTATAGATTAATTTAAAGTTTAGTAAATTGCTGAACAGTTTACTTTAACATGTAGTAAATTCTCAGCTGTACTGGAGAAATAGATTTGATTTTAAAGTGAGGTCAGTTATCAACTGAACAGTAAAATTTAAACTCCAGTCAATTCTCAACTGTTCAGACAAAATAAACTTATGGTCAATTAACAACTATCAAGTATTATCCATCCGAGGGTCCTGACATTTTAGCCATATAAGATAAGCTGATCTTGTCTTTAGCGTGTAGGATCTAAGATCCTGGATCTCTCAGCCTAGATTTCTGTGCAGTAAAAAAAAAAAAAAAAATGATCCAGGTAAATTGAAGTGCAGTAAATTGTTACCTATTCAAGTAAGTTTAAAGAAAAGTCACATTTAAAAACAAACAAAAAAAATAAATAAAAACTAATGAGCGAAGAATTTTCAAATGTATTATAAGTAAATTTAAAGTTCATTAAATTTAAAGTGCAGATAAAGTTGTTTTTAATCCCTAAAACCAAAGTCTGATACACATTAATATGCCTAAACACATATGCACAGTAATAAAGGACATACCACATAGTGATAATAATTTTATCCCAAACTTGTAGTTTTACAGTCATACACTGTTTGTTTTTTCCTGAGAAAACAAGTGAATTCTGGGTAATACTTAAGGTCTTATCTTTTTATATTGGTTATCATCTTAAGCTTACCTTATAATTCACAAGCTTTCAATAATCACAGGTATTCGTTTATATGGGTAAAATAAAACTTGTGTTCATCCCACTTTTAATTGATCGAACAACTAACAAATTTCCGTTTCTGTCTATTTCTAATGGACGAGTCAACTTGTCTGATGAATAGACTGATTAGGTACACTGGCGAGTTGTTATTTTAAGGTTACTAAGAAAACGACTATGGTTGTCGGAATCAATAGGGATAATAAGATATAACTACAGAACGTCACAGATGTCTGATGTTAGACACAAGCATTCCTCACATCATCACAGTTGATCGCATCCTCAGAATTTGGACCTTGAACCAGATTCCACAAGAAATTTAAAAATTTCCTATAATCACCTGTGAAATTTGGACCAAATAGTTAATTTCAGTTTTACGCTGTACTTAAGGGTATTTCACTTATTTGACGACATTGTATTCCAACAAAAATTGACACTAGCACAATGTGAAGCGTTTCTATAATGTTGAAAAGTTCAATTTCCCTCCAGTGCTAATTAGGCAGTATTGCTACTCTTCAAACAAACTGCCCTTAGCCAGAGGGCTTTGCAAATGGGAATTCAAAAGGTGTATGCAAACATCCTGGGCTGAAAATTTGTTTCCTCACAAAAACTTTGTACTTTTTAGCTGAGGTAATATTTCACTTACACATTCTTGCATTGTACTTGGGTTTGAAGCCATACATGCTTTTTTCACCGAAGATAATTTATTGTATTCAATATATATTAATTTTATGTTGAGGAGATCCCCTGGTGGCCTTGTGGCTGTGGGTTATCCATCGTTAAAGAAATAAAGAATTAAATTAAAATGTAGATAAGCTTATTTCACTAAACAGTTAGCATATTTGATATGGTAACAAATAATACAAACATAAGAAACACAATCACATAACACGTAATTTGTATCCACAGGCTATTTTATTCATTGTTTTTAAATTAAAGGAAATAGAATGAATATTTATGATAAAGAGGGAATATTGTAATAAGGAGTTAAAACATACAGTATTATTTTGAATACATTTACAAGAATTTTTAGATAATAATAAATTAAAAAATGGAGATAACGTGTTTGTGTAAATTCAAAAACCCTAAAGAAGAAATATAGTTCTTTTGAACAAATGAAAGGATGTATGTTTTTTTTAATGCTTTTTTTTTTTTTGCAGTGTAAGTGTATGGATAATATTTGAATACAATATCAAACATGAAAGTGACAATTTGGATGAATCATCAACAGTTCATGGTGTAGAGCTAGAAGTTTGCCGACCTAATGAGCCAAATAAGACGAACGGTTTCAGAATACAAGAACAAAATTGTATTGGACAGAAAAACATTTAAGATTTTAGTCATTCAGACAGTTTTCAGTGGTTGGAAACTTGAGTAGCAGTTTATTTTTTGTTATGTGAAACGGTGCAAGTAAAAAAATAAACCTTGAATAAGAATGATAACAAAGCAAAGTGTACTTTTCATGTATGAAACAGGAAATGTGATGCACACTAACGTTCTTTAAAATAGAATGACAAAAAAATAAACAGATGTTTTGGGAGAGGAAGCCTGTTTTCAGAAACAAACATTTTAAAGCAGACAACAAGTGCAATAACAGATTAACCCAAGAAGCTGTAGTTACAAACTAATTCTTGCCTTGAAAACAGATTTTATCGGATTTACAGCTAGACGGATTCTCCTCAATCCGAGGGAAACAGGTGGCTGTAGGGATGGAATGCAAGCTGAGCCGATACGTTCAATACTAGCCAGTCTGTGCCTGTATTGACGAGTAAAGCCTACCAGTAAGTTGGGATTTCTATCTGTGAGTGATAACTCACCACTACTTACAGTAACTAAACCCTTACGATATCGTCCAACCTGGAGGTTTTTTAATCCCGGCTAGTGAGCAAATTATGTCTGCTTCAATGTCCACAGACAAATAGCAATTTGGGACTTCTACCTACAAGCGAGTGATAACAACTTTGCCCTACTGATATTTGTAAAACTGAAAGTTTTTAATGCTGTCAATTTATTGTGCCTCCCCCATTGTCCACAGTCTTCAAATTAAGTTGGGATATCTACCTGCCACATTGATTTTCACAACAGATTAGTGGGCTGGGGATGGAAAGAAATTTCTACCAGTAAGTATATATATTTTTTTTATCTACCAAAAAACAAATTTTTGATTTCTTGTCAGCATACCTGTTGTAGATCAGTCAGCATTAGAAGAGGATATATAGAAACAAACTTGACTGAAGTGTAAATGCTACTGATAGTTACTGAACTGAATCCTCGGAAAAGGGAACATGGACTTTTTTATGATTAGATATTGTGGTTTCAGCAATTCTCACATGCAGTAGAGGAAAAAGTCTTTACAAAAACGTTTCAATAATGATATTGGGATATGAAAAAAATGAATTTAAAGTCAGTATACAGATCAATGGACATAGTTTACAGATCTGCTTGAATATGGTGAATAGTTTACAGATCTGCTTGAATATGGTGAATAGTTTACAGATCTGC